>ML422757.1:20119-31137 GCA_005239525.1 Nicotiana knightiana | reverse complement strand
ATTGGTTATACCAATGATGGAATTCCATGTCTCCAAAGGATCTTTTATAATAAATTCTGGAGCGAGTTACTCCAAGCAGATCAGCATGGAAAGTCTATGGTGATGACTTGATCCAACAAATTCAGACACAAATTGACATATATGTCAAGTAAGAGGTAAATGTTGCAGTGGCAGAATCAAGTCCATTTCAACAAGTTACCAAGAAGCTCCAAAGGAAGAAAGGAGCAATTTCCAAAAAAAAATTCTTGCTTCATACTTCGAAGAGATAAAGAAGGACTTAGCAAGAAATTTTGGAGCACAAATTAGCGATGATATATCAATGGCTTCCATGAGCATATTTCTGATGAAGAAACCTCCATAGTAGGTGAAGCTCAACCACAATACAGTGCAGAAGCCAATCTTGAAGAAATTGAAGAATTCCTCAAGAAAATGAAAGAAGGTGTAGAAGAATCTTTTGCGAGAAAGGACAATAAAGGAAAAGATAAACTTTAATAAAGCAAGCAGACTCTCCCATTATTAAATAGAAGGCCCCATACATCAATTATCGGGGTAATAAAAATAAGCTTTAATAAAGCAAGCGGACCCCTCCATTATAAAAGAATCTACTTTAATAAAAGTTGTTTGTCCGTTTATCTTTTAACTTTTAGTTTCGTCGACTCCATGTTGTGATTATTTTGTCTACCATTAGTTTTGTTTTCTTTAGCTATGATCCATTATATAAGGATCAAGAATTCACTAGAGAAGGCAGGCATTAGCCAAGCCACCAGAAATCATAAGCTCCCTCTTCTCTCTAACCTCTCTCTAGAAATATTGTAAACCTTTCCTCTTTGTAAATTTTCCATTCTTAATAATATTCAGAAAACGATCTGTTGGATCAATATTTTGAGGGTCTCAGGTATACTTGTTCTCTTTCTTTCTGTTATTTAGCCTGAATGATAGGCTAAGAACTTTTGTGTTAAACTTAGTAACCATAGGCTATGCACATACATGATTTGCTATTAGATTATGTTGTATCATCCCAATGAGCTGATGGTTGGAACTATATAGCTACAGGTAGCTACAGGTTCTGATAAGTAAATCTTGGTTAGGCTCCAACCTAACCGGTGGTCTTCGAGCCCGTATTAACCAAGGTAGATGTTGAAAGGGTGTAAGGGGAACCGTGGTTTAAGGTCTATTGTTGGAATTGTAGCTAGCCAGAGTTGGTATTCCTGTAATTCATTCCAAAAGCTTACTTGGAAGCGATCCAGTCTACATTTTATCTTCTTTAACATTACCCCATTTCTTATTATATTCCATATTCATCTACTAATGAAAGAAGCAAAAGATGGATACTAATGAAAGGTTCACTGATATAAACAAATAGCTTTGAAGAAGTATTAACAAACTCAATGTGACAGACTGAAAACTTCTTTACTCCAACACCTTAGAACTTTTGATGCTGCTCACTTTCCTCATAAATATGCATAGCCATAACCAGCTATGCTGCTTGGACCCTCTAAGATATTTTCGCACGTTCCTCCGATATTTTTAAACGCCTGAGCATGCAACAATACTTTTGAAGAGCTCGAGCAACATAGGTAATCAGATAACGTTTTCCATTCTGGAAAGAAAACTAAAATAAAGTGAACCGCACACCTAATTGGTAACTAGAAACTTCTAATAAGACACATATATTTAAGTTGGCAATGTGATACAAAAACAAGGGAAGAAGATGCAATAATCATGATAATGGTGTGGAATAGTTCCTAAGGACAATCCCCTCCTCAGAAGGGGAGCCTTGGTGTAACTGATAAAGTTGCTGTTATGTGACCAGGAGGTCATCGGTTCGAGCCGTAAAAATAGCCTCTTGCAGAAATATGGGTAAGGCTGCATACAATAGACCCTGTTATTTTGAGCTATCACTTTATGTGCCCTATTGTTACGGGACAAAATGATTAATTCAGACCAAAGTGAAGTTTCAAAGCATGCCAACAAGTCACCAATCCGAGGTGAAGTACTTATTATTCAGCTATTTTCTAACCATTTTAATTTCCTACCAAGAAACATAAATCATAACAATTATATTCTTTATATAGAGAAAATAGAAACAAAGGGAAGCAGCAAAATCAAGAATTGGGAGATGATAACTACCATTAGTGTAGCCGTGGAAAGAGCAGACAATAGGAGAATTATCTTTGTCTTGATAAAGAGTATTGCACCTCAAACATTTCTTCTTATTTTGGAAATTCACAATTTTCAGTCTTTTTCTAGTACATGTATATATATATATATATATATATATATATATATAAATTAGAAAAATTAAACATTAAATCCGGTCATTATTACTGTAACAAACCCAATGCTTCATTTAATTTGTTTGGCAAAGTTTTAATAAACAATTAATGCTTGGAGGGCTTTGAATTCTTTGACAAATTCAGTCAGACCTCAATAACAACGTCCTCATATATATAACAGTCATTCATTATAAAAGCCAAGTTTTTTTGGGAACCGATTATGATATTGTGTTATATTATATGTCTTCTACAACAACACTTTACAATAACAGCCAGAAAATATTGGAAGAAACGAGGCTGTTATAGAGAGGTTTGACTGTAGTAGCAGTCTACCTAACTTAAAAACAATATCCTATTATGAAATATAATATTGTATAGTGGATTGTCTATAACTCCTAAAGAAGTTACTCCTACTACTCTTCTCTATTATCCCCACTACTTCTTACTATTATGGTTTTAACTCCCACACCTCCATAACCTCCTCCATGATCTTCCCCCATGATCTCAATAGTTAATATCATGTTCATGACATCCCTTTGTATTACCTATATCATCCTATAAATAGAGGGTTTAGGCATCACATTGTACACACTTGAATACATAAAAGAAATAATAATCTCTCTTCTCTTGCTCTCTACATCTTTTGTCTATTTTCTTGTTTTATGTTATTGCTTTTAGCTTAGTTTGTTAACACGTTATCAACACAAATTGCTATATTCTTCTTATATTTTCTATAAGAGATGAAAGCCTTCCATGAGAACAACAACCTTGAATCAATTTGGTTGAGCCTATGAAAATCTAGGCATCTCGTATGCCATATCAATGTTTTTGCGTCTATTATACAGGGAGTATCATTTTTCAACTTTCATGAATTTTACAATTAACTTACTTTAGTATTTAAGACTTGGTCTAATTTGTGTTACTTAGCAATTTAGTTTTATTTGTGCAGATGTATATATATGGAGTACCTATGCTTTCGAGTTGCAAACAAGAGCATATTCCGATGATTTGACACCATCTCCCATATGTACTGCTCCCACCGTTTGCAAGCCAAGATTATGGAACTGTTAACTATTGAGAAGGTTTCTAATCTTATAAAAATAATAAGAATTTAAATTTATGTTGTGGTCAAAATAAATTTTGTATTGCTAAGATAGTTTTATTCCCTTTATATTTGATCATATAGTTGTTCGTGAAAAAGATCAATGTGAATTTTTATTAAAGTTTGGAAAAAAAAACTGATTATAGAAAGTAATATATCATGATAGGCTCAACGACGAGTCCACTTGGCTTATTATCCATTGTATGATAATAAGGCATTTGGTTTGATTTGTGGTGCACAATGATGATAAGATTTGGTTCAAGTCCCAACTCATTATGACATAACATGCCTTTATATGGGTAAGTTATTGAGTTTGAGTCCCAATGCACCATATTGATTATATAATGATGACTAATGAAAATAATATATTGTTCATGAAAATAGCATGAAGCTTGTCCCACTTGATTTGCTCCATTCTTGAAGTGAATGTTATAACGGTGCATAATAAGTCTAAATAAAGACAAGTGGTTGACCAATAAATGTGGGTGTACCAAAGACAAAAATAATATAGTCATCATTATGGTAAATGTAAAAAGGAGAGCAGTAAGGGTTCTCAAAATAATCCTTCAAAGGTGAAGGAGTTGTGTATCAATATGGTTTGGAAATATGAGGCACACTCAGATAATTTTAGTCCATTTTTTGAAAGAATGTGACTTGTGATAAGCATTGTAAATGCATGCTCATTCCTGAAAGTGAATGTTAAGATATATATCTGATGAAAATATGCATAAGAATGTGCTTCTACATGGTTATATAAATACCACAATTCACCTCTAAGGGAGGTTTGAGAGAAATAAAGATAATGAATATTATAATGTGGTTACATGAATATGTCATTGGTCGCGTACTTATAAAAGGTTATTAAAGACAAGCTTCAAACAAGAATTGTTTTTCTTATGATGACTTCGACCGTGACAATTATTATGATATGATTTTCTCCATGAAGGAGATATTTACCATATGGATGGTGTGATAAAAGATCTTGTAGTACGAAACCAATTAAGAGCTCCAGAAGAGCGAATTTGTTACTACCCGGACTAATAAAATTATTCTTGACATTAATATTGTAGTAAGTCTCAAAAGAAACTTCTTGAGTTTCAAATGTATTAGCCAAAGTGGTTGGCATATTGAGACTATAACTGAAAGGAAGATTAATTATCTTCATATTATAATAGTCATATCAGGTAAATATGAAAAGTTACCCGGCTTTTCTTCCATTTGTACTACAGATGTATAAGCATGATGATAGAATCACATGCCATAGTAAATTAAATGTTTACTGAAATAAATATTAGTTGGCATGATCGGTTGGCCATCCCGGTCCAATTATGATACGAAAATTAATTAAAAATTCACATTGGCATATATATTGAAGAAATAGAAGGTTCTTCAAGAATTCTCTTGTGGTGCTTATCTCATGATATACCAGCTAAAGCTAGGATTGAATCCCTTAAAATCTGGAACGAATAAAAGGTGATATATATATGTATGGGCCCAATCACCTGCCATGTGGATCGTTTACTATGGTATGATTTTAATAGATGCATCTATTGTATGGTCACATGTGCGTTTGTTGTCAACTTGCCGTGTGAATTTTTCAAGGTTGATTGCTCAAATTATTAGAGCACAGTTCCAGAATATAAATATGATAATTATCTTGGTAATGCTGGTTTAAATAAAAGTTGGTTTAGCAGCAATTGTATGCCTCCAATTAAGCCAAAACCATTGGTTATGAGAACAAAGATTTCAAATAGAAATTTGGTATGACGTGTATTATTTAATATACAAGAGCACTTGTATGCATCTAGCCAACAAGTTATGATAACTTCTCCCTATCAGAATTGGTTCAGGGTCAGGAACCAAATAAATTTCATCCAGAAATATAGATTTTCTATATGCTTTAATTGTGCCATCACAATGCATAAAAATGTGTTCCCAAAGAAGGTTAGGAAATGTGTTGGTGATCCCAACATTAGGGGGAGAAAGTGGGTAGCTGAAAAAGTAATCATGAAATGAATTATTATGAGTGTACTTAGATCCCCGTACAAGAAAATGTGGACTTGAAGTTCAAGTGATAATTCATTTGCAAAATATTTCCAGGCGTATTTGCTGACCCAAAGCGAAATGTTATATTTCAGTTGCTAATGCTCCAAATAGAATAAAGTCCATGATGGACATAGTCTATGAAACGCATGAAGCGTAATAGACTATTCGGTTCCAAAGATAAAACTCCTTGAAGAAGGAGTGCATAAAATGATAAAGATTGTCATACTAAGGAGGCAAGTGCTATGTAAGAGCACCATGACATAAAACTTTATAAGACCTCATGGAAGAGGCTCAGGTACCTGAAAATAATAAGTTATGTCTTTATTGTGTGATGATGGAATCGATGTAAAATGATCATCGATGATATTGTTGATATAATATAGCGTTCAATATTATTAATATTGACGAGGATCTTGAGCTCAATCAAATCAAAAATACGCAATCAAGATTAACTTCACTTGAAAAATGTGTTTTGGACTGATAGTCCCGACACCTGAAAGTATAAAGCCAGTGGGGTGATACAAGATTTTACGTAAATGTCCTGGCATTGATTATATGGAAACATGTTCCCTTGTGGTGGATACAGTTTCTTTCAGATTTTAGTCTGACAATACTCGATAAATTTGATATGCGTATATAAAAATCATTGAAGGATTTAAACTTTAAGGTTCCCGAGAAATTCATTTATAAAGCTTCAGCAAATCCTTATGTGGATTAGAACAACCATGGCGTATATGATTTATTTTTGTGTCTATTGCAATTGGTGCACTGTGTATCTTGCTAGAACCATGAGTATAAAAATATGCTAGCGAGATATAGTTTAGGATACTGGAATACTATTAGTACTATATTGCAAAAGGAATCCTTGATATAGATTTGTTTATTCTAACAAATGTCAAGGTTTGTTATTTATGCAAATGCAGACATTTTTTGAAGTCCGTTCTTCAAACAATCTATTTGTATGTGAGAGTACTGCCACATTATTATTTCACAAGGCAGTCAATTGTTGATACTTATTCAAGTCATGTCAATATACTATCATCTGAAAAAACAAGTGACTCAACACACAACAAATATGTGACTTTTCCTTGAAGAGAAGATTCTAATAATAGTGGAGGCGATGATTTGCTTATCTCAATTGGAAAAAGGATATATTAAAGGAGACAGAATAAAGCATATGTTTCGCAAAGTTCTTTATCAGACACAATTTTCAACGAGCGGTTAAATAGATGTTCGATAAATTTGTTCGCTTGATAATTTGGTGTTCTGTTCCGTGAAGCATGAGAAACCTCAACATTTGAGAAGTTGGTATACAAAATCGGAACACGTCATCTCGGAGAAACAAATTGATGTTTTCATCAGGGGGAGACAAATACGCGCTGTACTCTTTTTCCTTTTGCTAAGATTTTATCCCACTAGGTTTTTCTTGCAAGGCTTTTAATGAGGCAGCAAATAATGCATATTACAAGATATGTGTACTCTTTTTATTTCACTAAGATTTTTTCCCACAGGGTTTTTTCTTAGTAAGGTTTTAACGAGCCACATTATCTATAGACATCCAATGGGGAGTGTTATAAAATATAATATTGTATAGTAGATGTCTATAACTCCTAAAGAAGTTACTCCCACTACTCTTCTCCATTATACCCACTACTTCTTACTATTATGGTTGTAACTCTCACACCTCCATAATCTCCTCCATGATCTTTCCCCATGATCTCAATAGTTAATACCATGTTCATGGCATCCCTTTGTATTACCTATATCATCCTATAAATAGAGTGTTTGGGCATCACATTGTACACACTTGAATACATAAAAGAAATAATAATCTCTCTTCTCTTGCTCCCTACATCTTTTATCTATTTTCTTATTTTATGTTATTGCTTTGAGCTTAGTTTCTTATCATATCCATATTTTTCTAAAATGTCCTTTTCTTTGTCAAGTTCGGACTATATCTTTAAAGCAATCCCAAGTGTTGCACATAGCGAATTTACATCGAGGATAAAATAGGAGAAAAAAAGATTAATTATAAGACGTGAACAACCTAAAATTTAACTATCTTTTTGAAAGAAGAGTAAGTAGGGGCGGATTCAGTGCAATAGCTACATGACCTTGTAAACCCAGTAACTTTTTTCTAAATTCTGTATTTGTATTGAAAAATCCACTAAATGTATAAGAATATTTAGCTTGAAACCCAGTCTGTTAATCTAATTATTTATATATTAACTTGATATTTCTGTAAGAACTCATAAATTTAAAATTCTGAATCCGTTCAGGGAGAAAAACCACTATTTGATGCTTGGAAAATAATGCTCCAATATTGTTCTAGGAAAACTCATTGTTCAAAGTGAAAACTACCTCTAAATATGATCCCATAAATTTAAATCTCCAATTCCCGTAAGAAAACCGATGGTAAATCCTTTAAAAAAAAATACAAGAAATGTATCTAAGAAATATTTTTATTTTAATATAGGCTAATAGTGGGAGTAGTTAGCACTACTTAAATATTTCTAAATAGTTTAATATTCTTGAAAATACTATAAAAGGAAAATGTCTCGTAAAGCTACACTTGAGTGATATAATCAAACTAATCACTAACCTTATCACCATATATTTCTTTTTAATTTGTCAAATAACATTTGTTAATGTAATATTAAACTACGAAACTACGAATGCAATGAGTAGGACATTTATCTATAATGACAACTACCCATCAAGGCACATAGAGTGTGTCCCATGATTTATTTATTTTTTACTTTACAAACAAAAAATAAAGATTAAAAAAATGAAAAATTACATAATACACATTAAAGCTGTATCTATTCAAAGCAAAAGAAGTAAAGAATTTATTTATCAATTTAGTATCCTAATATAAGTATCAAGGGCGGAGCCAGGGTGGCGGAAGGAGATTCCCGACCCCTTTTATCGAAAAATTACAATATATATATATAAGGTTAAAAGTTATATAAGCACGATATTATAAGCTGTTGAATCTCCTTAATTTCTTCGTATATTTTTTTTTTTTTGGAGTTCCCTTGATAAAAATTTTGTTTCCGTCACTAAATGAAGTGCATAATAACACTAAATGCTTAATTATAATTCAATAACACATTGCAATAAGTTTATATTTTGTCTCCAAGTTTTTGGACCAAATAGTAAGTTTTAAATAACACATACTAAGAGTCATTACAACATGAGACTAGTCTAGGCAACATAGTGCCTATGCTGTCTCTTTCAGAAGGAAAACAAAGACATCATTGTTGAATTATGTGAAGTTTTACATATTTATTGTGTAATTGTTCAGATAAAAGAAAATTTTGTTCTTGCTCTCAAATGTATAGTTTGTTGGAAATCCCGGGCAAAAGAAAAAAGGAGAGTTAATAAATCTACATCCTAATTCTTGCTCTCTAAAGATGTAAACCTTCAAAATCTCAATAAAGTTGGAATTCATATTCATTAGGATCATGGTTATTGCTATTTTTATATCGGAAAAGGATCAAACTGCCCCTAACCTATTTGCTTTTGTTTAAAAATATCGTCCACCAATTTTATTAAAAGTGCCCTCACTGTTAAATTTATTAATTTATTATTTGGTATTCTATCTCTTTTCATGTTCATCTTCCCCAACTTAATCACCGCCAATGAACTATGAAGTTAATTTGCTTGCATGATTTCAATTAACTTAAAAAAGCTATATAATGGCACAACAAATATAACTTTGGTAGAAAGATAACTTATTGAGCCCTAAAATCTTAAAATGAAAAATTATTATAATTCCAAAAAATTACCAGAATTCACTCAGAAATTAACAACAACAACAACAACAAAGTCAGTATGTTCCCAACATATGGGGTATGGGGAGGGTAGTTTGTACGCAGACCTTACCCCTATCTAATGCAGGTAGAGAGTTTGTTTCCAATAGACCCTCGGCTCAGGAAAGGTAAGAAGAAGAGGAGGAAAGCAAGGAAGGAAGAAAGAAGGAAGAGAAAAAAAAAGAGAGAGATAAAGGATAAGTAGTACCAAACAATAGCAACAGGAAATACAATACCTGAAGCGAACACAACCACATAACGTAATAAAATTCTAAGAATATGAATGGTCATGCGTACTACTAAGACTATCGGTGAACAACTAAAAACTACCCAATAACCTTCTACTTTAATCCTCGACCTCCATACTCTCCTATCAAGGGTCATGTCCTCAGTGACCTGAAGCAGCGCCATTTCCTGTGTTGACCCAAGTCACTGCATAGTTTTGAAGATTGACAAATGTCTGGCCAGTTGAACCAGGTCCATCAGAGCACACATACTTGACCTGACGCGTTGTCACATGAACTGTATATGCATAGGAGATGAATGCGATTGTGAAGTATCAATGAACAAAGAGAGTGTCTCATAATGCGAAAAGGTTACAAATTGATAAGATAATAGAAGTTGAATTCAGCAAGGACAGTAACGACGGAAGGAAGTTGAGTTTAATATGAACTCGTTCTCCCAGGAAGAGTTGAACCAGAATTGTACAACAAACTCAACAACTGACTCTATAAATAATTGAAGTATTCTTGCTTTAGTAACAAACGCACAAGTGCAAAAGTGAATCAAGATCTGAAAGCAAAATTTTCAGAGATTTTGCAAGCAGAATTACTGTGCGATACAAAGGCTACAGACTAACTAGAAGAACATCTGTTTGTCATTGAGTCTAGTTGGTTGTAGTAGGCGATTTAATATTTTATCTTTTCAGCTTTCATAGAAGCAATTGTAATAGGTACACATTTTTTCAAGTTAGAGTTAACTTGAAGCTTGTAGAAATTAGCTAGAGGCTAGTTACTACGAAGGGATTAGAGTTAGTCCTAGGATTACAAAAAAGTTTATTTTGTAAGTCTGTTTGGCTCAGAGTTTTAGTGAAGAGTTTGAGCAAATCCTACCGAGGAGTAGGTCGTGGTTTTTTACCTTTTGAGCCAGGTGTTTTTCACGTAAAAATCTCTGTGTTTTTACTTTACTGCTTTTATTATTCCGCAACATTAGAAGTTGGAACACCAAGAAGAACCAGGTTTTTCTAGAGAGACAACACTCGAAAAAATGGATACTAGACAAATTAACCTATCTTCTTGCGTGGTATTGACGTCTAAAACATCAATTGGTATCAGAGCAGGTTATCCTTGAAAGGCTAACACCTTGGAGAAGATCAAGATGAGTGCACCACCTGGAAACTGGGAGGGTCAATCAACTGCAAGGCCACCACCCTTCAATGGCCAGTATTACTCTTGATGGAAGAACATGATGAAGGATCGCCTGATTGGAGAAGACTATGAACTCTGGGACATAGTCACTGATGGTCCTCTAGCCACCATAATGAAGACTGCTGAAGGTATAAATGTACCAAAGACTAGAGCTGACTGCACAACTGAGGATCTAAAGAAATAGGAAAAGAATGCAAAGGCTGAGAAGTGGCTAGTATGTGGACTAGGTCCAGACGAGTACAACAGAATCCAAAGCTGCACCACTACCAAAGAGATCTGTGATACCTTGGAAGTAGCCCATGAAGGAACACCTCAGGTAAAAAGGTCAAGAGGTACTCTACTATACTCTCAG
>ML422757.1:0-15368 GCA_005239525.1 Nicotiana knightiana | reverse complement strand
CACCATTTCCTGAGGGATAACTATGAAAAAGGAATGATCTCAATTGAATTTTGTGCTACTGATCAACAAATTGCAGATATCTTTACTAAAGCACTGAGTACGGAGCATTTCGAGAGAAACAGGGTTGAATTAGGGATGATCAAAAATCACCTGAGTGAAAAAAAAAACTTAATTGAAAGAAAAGAATTTGGCTAGAAACACTAACTTAGATAATCAACCAGACTAATCATTGCTCAGCATCATGACTTTACTGTCATACTCTCTTGCCATGTATTAATATGATTCCCTGATTGTTAATGATGTTTCTCTATCTTTGTAAATTGAGGCAAATTAAGGACTTTAACACGATGAACCTGGTTCATCTCTGCTGGTTCATCTGACTGACAAGGTACGTGCTCATCTCCATACAATTATTGAATTAATTACAGTCATACATGAGCATGATTCTATCTATATTTTGTTTATTTCAAATTCTTTGTACTAATACCTAAATGAACCCGTTCCAAGTAGTCCCATTGATACTCGATTATCCTAGAGGTAGGGAACTCTTAACTGTCTAATCAATGACACTCCTACAACTATTAGACTCCCACTTGAATAAAAATTTTGCCCGTTGTATAATTAATAGCCACAACTTATAAAAGGCCATCATTACCTCCCTTTTTAATAACCAAATAAGTCGAACCAAGATCATTATTCTTCTACCCAAAACTAATCACTTTTCTTTTCTTCCTAACAACACTCGTAATCATGTCTTCACCACCACCTGCTTCTTCTTCTTCATCGCCAAATCGTGATTATGATGGAGGGCTTTATGAATCAGATTCAAATTCTCCATCTGTATACAGTTCTTAATCACCAGAAAGAACCTCAACCCCTGAAAACCCTCCTATTCCAGAACCCACATCTAACCCTAACCCAGCCCCCCGTGGTCGTCGTGTAAAGGTGTTTGCCAAAAAATCAGTGGCTTCTGGGTCCCGTGCAAGATTCTTGGAGGAAATTCTGCAGGCTGAAAAGGATAATAACTCTGAATCATCAAGTGAATCTTTTAAATCAGCCAACGAGGATGAAGCACCTAGTTCATTAAATTCTGAACAAGGTAATTTTGATACTATTTCTGAATCTGTTAATGCTGAGAACATGTTTGTTCTGGTTGGGTCGGTAGTTGATGTTGAAGTGCTAAGTAGGCAAAGAAAATTGGGAAAAGGTAAATTTCTTGAGAGAGAGGGATTTGGGGAGGATGGTACCACATTGTCTATCTGTGGTCCCATTCCTGAGAAGGTTGGAGAAGATATCACAGAGTTAGGGGGAACTGTAGTCGAGGAAGCAACGCTAGGTTTAGCAAGCTTGAAGAAAGGAGCAGATGAACCTGTTTCATCTGGGGACGAGATGTTGGCTGACAGGCTAAGGAAATTGGGGGAGTCCTATAACCCCAAGAAAAGGAGGACTCAGAAGTCCAAGAAGGCTACTAACCCAGATCCTTCTAAGAAGAGGAAAGTTTTTGTAGCTGCTGATGCTCTTGTTCCTAAGGTGCGTGCTACACGTAGTGCTGTGAGAGAGGAAGAAGAAATGTTTGAGAGGGATCTGCTAGAGAGAAAGAAAAGGAAAGCTGCAAATGGAAAGGCTAAAGTAGGAGAGCCTGTGGAGAGTGTTGTGGTTGAAGAGGATACGATGGAGTGTTTGTATAGGGGAAAGCAGATCAACTGGCCATCCTTCATCATCTAACTCTTGGACAGAGTTGTGTATGGAAAAAAAGCACATGCAATTCCATATGGCTTTATTCTGACAGTTGTGCCTGCTCATTTTGATATTCCTGTGAAAAAGGCTGAGATGGCTACTGCCAAGGACTATTTTGGGAAGGATACTTTGCTGACTTACGATTATACTATCAATGTTCCTGCAGATGAACCTGGTTAATCTAGGAAGCAGCCTGTCAACAGCAAAGTCAGAACTCTGGTGCAGGAAAACGAGATCAAGGATATGGAGATCCTTCTTTTGAAATCTCGTTTGATTGAGCTTGAAGCTGAGCGGGATGCTCTCAGGGCTGAATTAGCAAAAGAGAAGGAAAATAACGAGGGTGTTCTTCAATAGATGCTTTCTATTCTACAAACCAAGACCATAACCTCCTCTGTACCTTCCCATCCTTAGGCTGTCCAGAGCTACCTAAACCCCCCTTTCAGTGCCCAGTTCGGGACGTGTTTCCGTTGTTTTGTTTATGTTTTTGCTATTTTTTCTCATGGTAGTGATTGTTTTAGTTTTTTTGTATGGTGCTTGACTTGCGTACTAATCAATGAATTTTGCTGTTTTTGTTATTGACTTACCTCAGTTTCTTAGATAGCTTACATTTATTGGTTTCTTATAATGATTAATCATGTTTGCACCTGCAGTTGCCTCAATGGCCAGGAGTAATTGTTAATAACCTTTGGTAAGTTTATCATTTTGCAAACTTTTCGATGATGCCAAAAGGGGGAAGACATGTGCTTTTATATTTCAAATGATATTTATAACCTAATAATGAACCTGGTTTCTTTATGATAAATGCTTAAAAACGTACAAAGTGTTTGAAGTGTATACAGGGAGAAGCATAGGGTTTGTCATCATCAAAAAGGGGGAATTTTTTGACCCAAGTCACTGCATAGTTTTGAATATTGACAAATGTCTGACCAGTTGAACCAGTTCCATCAGAGCACACATACTTGACCTGACGCGTTGGCACATGAACCGTATATGCATAGGAGATGAATGTGATTGTGAAGTATCAATGAACAAAGAGAGTGTCTCCTAATGCGAAAAGGTTTCAAATTGATAAGAGAATAGAAGTTGAATTCAACAAGGACAATAACGAAGGAAGGAAGTTGAGTTTAATAGGAACTCGTTCTCCCAGGAAGAGTTGTACCAGAATTGTACGACAAATTCAACAAATGACTCTATAAATAATTGAAGTATTATTGCTTGAATAACAAACGCACAATTGCAGAAGTGAATCAAGATCTGAAAGAAAAATTCCCAAAGATTTTGCAAGCAGAATTACTTTGCANCAGCTTTCATAGAAGCAATTGTAATAGGTACACATTGTTCAAGTTAGAGTTAACTTGAAGCTTGTAGAAATTAGCTAGAGGCTAGTTACTACGAAGGGATTAGAGTTAGTCCTAGGATTACAAAAGAGTTTATTTTGTAAGTCCGTTTGGCTAAGAATTTTAGTGAAGAGTTTGAGCAAATCCTACTGAGGAGTAGTTCATGGTTTTTTCACCTTTTGAGCCAGGTGTTTTCCACGTAAAAATCTCTGTGTTTTTACTTTACTGCTTTTATTATTCCGCAACAGTAGAAGTTGGAACACCAAGAAGAACCAGGTTCTTCTGGAGAGACAGCACTCAAAAAATTGGATACCACACAAATTAACCTATCTTCTTGTGTGGTATTGACATCTAAAACATCATCCTGTCTAATCACCTCTTCCCATTACTTCTTAGGCCTACCTCAGCCTCTTCTCAAACTCTTCATGGTCAACCTCTCACACCTAATAACATGAGCATCAATGCTTCTTCTCTTAACTTGTCCGAACCATCTCAGCCTCGACTCCCGCTTCTTGTCCTCCACGGAGGCTACTCCCACACTGTCCCAGATAGCTTCAGTCTTAATCTTATCTCTCCTGGTACACCCACACATCCATCTCAACATCCTCATCTATGCTACTTTCATCTTCTGCAAGTGGGAGTTCTTTACTGGCCAACACTCAGCCCTATACAGCATAGTCGATCGAACCACCACTCTATAAAACATACCCTTAAGTCTTGGCGGCACATTCTTATCACATAAAACATTGGAAGCGAGCCTCTACTTCATCCATCCTGCTCCGATGTGATGAATGCCATCTTCATCAATCTCCCTGTTACCTTGGATAATAGACCCGAGATAATTAAAACTCGCTCTCTTGGGGATAACTTGAGCAATAAGCGTTACCTCTACGTCTGCTTCATGGGTCCTATCACTAAATTTGCACCCCAAGTATTCTGTCTTGGTTCTATTCAGCTTGAAACCTTTAGAATCCAAGGTCTGTCTCCAAACCTCCAACCTCGCGTTAACTCCGCTTCGCGTCTCATCAATTAGTACTATATAATCGGCAAATAGTATGCACCAAGGAACATCCCCTTGGATGTATCACGACCGTACATCTATTGCCAAGGCAAATAAAAACGGGCTAAGAGCTGATCCCTGGTGCAACCCCATCACCACAGGGAAATGCTCTGAGTCACCACCCACAATGCTCATCCGAGTCTTAGCATCATCATAAAAATCCTTAATCACCCTAATGTATGCTACCGGAACACCGCTAACCTCCAAACACCTCCACAGGACCTCCCTCGGGACTTGATCTTACGCTTTCTCAAGGTCAATAAACACTATATGCAAGTCATTCTTCCTTTCCCTATACTTCCCCACTACTCTCCTTACTAGATGAGTCGCTTCCATAGTCGAACGCTCCAGCATGAATCCAAACTGATTCTCGAAAATAGACACGAACCTCCTCACCCCGTCCTCAACCACCCTCTCCCAAACCTTCATAGTGTGATTCAACAGTTTGATACCCCTATAATTTTTGAATTTTTGGACGTCACCCTTGTTCTTGTAAAGTGGAACCATCGTACTCCACCTCCATTCTTCGGGCATCTTCTTCGTGTTAAAAATAACATTAAATAGCCCAGTGATCCACTCCAAACATGCTCGCCCCGTGCTCTTCCAGAATTCCACCGGGAGTTCGTTTGGCCCTGTCGCTCTGCCCCTGCACATCTCACACATCGCCCTCTTCCACCTCCTCTACCGTAATCCACCTACAATACCTATAATCCCGCCGAATCTCGGAGTGCTCCAACTCACCCAGTATAATGCGTCTATCCCCCTCCTCATTCAACAATTTATGGAAGTATGTCTGCCATCCTCTCCTAATAAGTGCCTCGTCCATCAATGCTTTTCCATCCTTGTCCGTGATGCACTTGACTTGCTCTAAGTCGCAGGATTTCCTCTCCCTCACCTTGGCCAACCGGTACAACTTCTTGTCCCCGCTTTTGTCCCCGAGCTCCTCCTACAAATGAGCAAACACCGCATTCTTAGTTGTCATAACTCCTAACTTTGCCTCTTTCTTTGCCTTTCTGTAACACTCTCGATAAGTCCCTTTTTCCTCCTCGTTTGTACTCTTCATTAGCTTCAATTACGCAGTTTTCTTAGTTTTTACTTTACCTTGGACCTCTCTATTCCACCACCAGTCTCCTTGATGACCCCCAAGAGAGCCCTTCGTGACCCCTAAGACCTCTCTAGAAGCTACCCTAATGCAATTCGTAGTCGTGAACCACATACTAGACGCGTCCCCTACTCATCCAGGCCCTCAAAGCCAACAACTTCTCCCCTAACTCCTGAGCTTTGTCCTTGGTCAAGTTACCCCACTTGATCTTTGGTTTCCTGCACCCCGCCCTCTTCCTCCTACTCCCCTTGATATCCAGTTCATAACTAGGAGCCTATTTAGGGTCGTGAGGTTCTCACTTGGGATGACTTTGCAATCAGTGCATATACATTTATCACATCTCCTGTAGAGAAAATCTATTTGAGTATTGCCTATTTAATTTTGGAAAGTGATCAGGTGTTCTTCCCTTTTCGGAAAACTCGAGGTAGCTATAAACAAATCAAAAGCTCTAGCAAAATACAACAGTGAATTACCTCCCTCATTCATATCCGCAAAACCGAACCCGCCATGCACATAATCATAACCCCTATCACTATCCCCAATATGACCATTGAAATCTATGCTAATGAATAGCTTCTCACTGTGCGGGATACTAGGAACCATCTCGTCCAAATCCTCCCAGAATTGCTTCTTGACCTCCTGGTCCAAACCTACCTGAGTAGCATATGTACTAATCACATTTACAGTAAACGCACCAACTACAACCTTAATACTCATCAAGTCATTTACCCTCCTAACCTCGACCACGAGCTCCCTGAGGCTTCTTCATCTTTTGTTTGTCATTGGATTGGAAGCCGCAGGTGATGCCTTCTTGCTTGTGTAAGTGGCCTTGTCTTCTTAGTACGGAAGTGCTGTCAACTAAAATACCTACCCTATTCTTACCCCTAGTGTTTCCTGAGTACCATAGTTTAAATCCGTCTACATCTCGTGCCCTAGTACCCTTCCATCTAGTCTCCTGAACACATGCTATGTTGATCTTTCTCTTCTGAAGAATCTTACTTAACTCTATATACTTCCACGTCAACGTCCCAATGTTCCAAGACCCAACTCTCAACCTAGAGGATTTCTTCCCCCTTTCGCACCCCTGGACTCCACTCCCAGCCCAACCCGAGGACATGACCTTACTCTTACATCGTTCACTACCGCCACTATAAGCACAAGGTATTAGAATCTTTCCTTTTGCTTATAGTGGTGGTAGGCAAACAATATTAGTGTTACCTAATACCTTTTTCTTATAGTGGCAGTAGTGAACGATGTAAGAGTAAGGTCATGTCCTCGGGTTGGGCTAGAGGTGGGGTCCAGGGGTGGAAAGAGGGGGTAAAAAAGCCTCTAGATTGAGAGTTGGGTCTTGGAACACTGATTTTACAAAAAAATATTAATTTAAAAATTAAATTAAGGCCGAAACAATTGAGTGGGAGAGGGTGTAACGATCCAGCCGGTAATTTTGAGAGTTAGAGTCCCGATCCCCTAATACTGCTTTCCACACGTTTGTTTCTGCTATTGGGACTTGCCGGAGTGATTAGTCATGGAATTCAGAGAGTTTTGGGACATTTAGTCCCTAATTATGAGTTTAAGCCTTAGAAATTGGACCGTGATCGGAACTATGTGAAGACTGATCCGAAACAAAATTCCGTCGACTCCGCTAGCTCTGTTGAGTGATTTTAGGGTTAGAAGCGCATCCGAAATGTGTTTTCAAGGTCTGTAGTAGATTTAGGCTTGACTTGGCGAAAGTTAGATATTCGGCGATTTCGGGCAATAGGAAATTTTTTGATATCGAGCTCGAAATGGAATTCCGGAAGTGGCTGTAGGTTTGTAGTGTCATTTGTTACATGTGTGTCAAATTTAGGGTCATTGTGATGAGGTTTGACGTGTTTCGGCATCGTTTGTAGATTTTGGAAAAATGCTACGTTCTTAGGCTTGAATCCGTGCTTAATTCATGTTTTTGGTGTTGTTCGAGGTGGTTTGAAGGCTCGACTAAGTTCGTATGGTGTTATGGGATTCGTTGGTAGTTTTGGTTGAGGTCCCAGGGGCCTCGAGTGTGTTTCAGATGCTCAAAGGGTCATTTTTGGACTTAAGAAGCATGCTGGTTTTTGCTGGTGTCTGCAACTGGTGTTCTTCATCGCGATCGCGTAAGGAAGTCCGCGATCGCGTAGAACAATTTGGAGGTCAACTGGGTTAACGCTTCACGATCGTAGAGAAAGGGACGAAATCTTGTAGGGCAGGCAGGTTGTGCATCACGAACGCATGGGCTAGCCCGCGTTCAAGTAGAAGAATAAGGAGGCAAAGGGAAGCTGGGTTTAAAACCTTCGCGATCGCGTGTGATCAATCGTGGTCACTAAGTCAGAGGAGCCAATGCATCGCTTTCGTGTGGGGGTGTGTTGAGATTGTGTAGAGTAAGATGTTAAGGAAACAAAGTTTTTCTTCACGATCGCGAGAGTGTTTCTGATCGCGATTAAGGAATGCGTAAGCAGATTTAAAATGTTTAAAATCGAGGGTTTAATGTCGTTTTTCACTATTTGGACTTGAGAGCTCGGGATTAGGCAATCTTTGGAGGGATTTTCAAGTGGGTGTTTAGGGGTAAGCGATTCTTACTTAGTTTTGATTAATTCCCGCTAATCTATGCTTATTTATCATCTAATTTCGGATATGGGGTGAAAATTGGGGAAAATTTAGAAAAGTTCCTAGGCCGAGTTTTTGAGTTTTGATCGAGAATTTGGTATCGGATTTGAGTAAATTTGCTATGGTTAGACTCGTGAGTGAATTGGTCTTTGGAATTTGTGACTTTTACCCGATTCCGAGACGTGGGCCCGGGAAGGCTTTTTGGGGCGATTTTTCTAATTTCGCATTTTAGTTTCAAATTGCACAGTTATATTTACATTATGCAACTAATTTGATTAGATTCGGGCCATTTGGAGTCGAGTTTTCGTGGAAAGAGCGTGGTATCGAGTTGATTTGAGCAGTTGAGGTAAGTGGCTTGCTTAGAATGTTTGATATTAATTGTTGTGTGGGCACCGTGTACGTGAGGTAACGAGTACGTACATGGGCCGTTATTGCAAAACTTCCATTTTTCCTTCGAAAATCATAAATTGTTTTCTCCTATTAAATTACGTTAATATGTTAAATTGTTTTACTTAGCTTAGGAAAGCATGCTTACATGTTTAATATTCAATTGCCTATCTGACACTCGGTGCGCCATGCTTAGTTAGCTTACTGCTTTTCCCTACCTGTGATTAGATGAACCGTATAAATTGATGCCATACCTGTCATTTATCTTGCATCCCATATTTAAATTGGGACTAAGAACGTATTCCGGGAGATCCCCCTGCACTTCATATTTAAATTGGGACTACGGACGTATTCAGGGAAATCCCCCAGCACTGCATATTTATTTTGGGGCTACGGATGTATTCTGGGAGATCTCCCTGTACTGCATAATCATCTAGAACTACGTTGACGGTATCCCAGGAGGTTCCGCCTTGTGTTTACCTTGTTCTGAGCCGAGGGCTCCCTTTACTGTTAGGTTTTCAAATATTTTCCTTAACTATTTATTGTAGAATATATTTATCTCTTTTACTATTTTAAATTGATTATATTTAATCCAGTAGAGCCTCAACCTGACCTCATCACTACTTGATCGGGGTTAGGCTTGGCACTTACTGGGTACCAAATGTGGTGTACTCATGACCTTTCCTGCACATGTTTTCGTGTGCACATCTAGGTACGAGCTATCAGCTTCGTGGATAGTATTTGTTGCTGATTCTAGGAGACCCAAGGTATTTCTGCCACGTCCGCATAATCCTCAGAGTCACCTTTTATTCTATCGTTTAGAGTTTTCCTATGTACTTTCCAGATTTTCTTAGATCTACAGTAGTTTTTAGAAGCTTGTGACTTTTTGTGACATTCCGGGTCATTGGGATGGATATTTTATACATGCCGAGCAGCATCATTTATGTTATTCAGATTATGTCCTTATTTTCTTTATATATTGTGTTTTAATTAAGATTTATCCACAAAATTAGGCTTGCCTAGTTGTAGAGACTAGGTGTCATCACGATACCTTTCGGAGGGTAAATTGAGTCGTGACAGAGGGATATGGGTGTTGAAGGATGAAGATCAAAAAGTTGAAGGCGAAGGTGGTCTGATGATTACAGAAAATGAAGAGTGGGAGTTACATGCATGGATGGAAGAGGAGAAGTTGAGAGATGAAGTTACGGCATTTTAAAAAGGGGGCTCATGGGTCAGGTATGGATGTACTTTGGTCGTGGAGGATGATTAGAGAAAATCCTCTCCTCTGAGGCCAATCGTATCCGCTTTTGGAGCCCTCGCCTTTGAGTACGACAACAACCTAGAAATGTGGAATGGGATTTACTGGCAGAGATGAAAGAGGAGAACTTGAGAGGTGGAGTTAGCACATTTTAAAAGGGGGGCCATGGGTCAGGTATGGATGTTGGGTGAGGTTTTAATTTAAGTGTCGCGACCCAAAACTTAGCCTGTCTTGATGGTGCCTAACGTGGTACTAGGCTAGCCGACATTCCAAAATATTTCCAACACTTATTGAAATATGAGCTAAAGCAGTTTAAATGATTAAAGCTCTCATAAACTGAATAGAAAATACAAAACTCAATACATAAGTTCCCAAAATCAGGGTGTCACTGAGTACATGAGCATCTATACACCACAAGTTTCAGAATATTGTCTATGAAAAACTGAAACTGAATACATAGAACTGGAGGATAGGGAAGGAGAGCCATGGTCTGCGAATGCCATGCAACTACCTTAAAATCTCCAAATTGTCAAGTTGCGCAGAGAATCAACACCCACCATATCCAGAAACACCTGGATCTGCACACGAAGTGCAAGGTGTAGTGTGAGTACAACCAACTCAGTAAGTAACAAGACTAACTAATGGATTGAAAGTAGTGACGAGCTTCACGGATATAGTTTAATTACATAAGTTATAACATAGGAAGATAAGCATGCTTTCAAGTTCGACAATTAAGGCCAAAATAGTTAATTCATGACAAGTTTACTTGAAACCGGATATAATATCTCTTAGAAATTTCATGATAGTAAAATATGCCAGCTGAAGTATACAAAAATGAAATCAAGTGCATAATATCAGAGCCGTAGTAACTAAGTCCTCCCATTTACTCCAACCTCACAGTCGCTCGGTACTCGCGCTCAGCACTTTAACTCGGCACTCGCACTCAGTGGTACCTGCGCTCACTGGGGGTGGGTACAGACTTTGAAGGGGCTCCTTCAGCCCAAGCGCTATAACAAGTCAGTCATGGCATAGATCAATGAAACATGTTGTAGCGTGCAACCCGATTCCATAAATATCCTCACAATCAAGTCGTCAGCCTCACTTAGTCATCAATCTCTCTAATCTCTGGGGCTCTCAATAATCATGATAGTCAGCCTAAACGAAGATGATATAATGCATCAATAAAGAAAAATTGAGACTGAGATATAATATGCAAGTAAAACTGTGACTGAGTATAAAGTAACAATTTAGCAGATAATTCAACATATAACACAACCCGTGTAGGTCCCTACAGTACCAAGACATAGCCTAACCATGATTTATAACATGACTTGCGGTTTAATTTTTTTATAACACATGGAGAATACACGAATATCAATAGAGTATTCAACTATACAATTCCATGGAATTGGCCAAGTCAAAATTCCTACGGTGCACGCCCACACGCCCGTCACCTAGCATGTGCATCACCTCAACACCAGTCACATGACACGTAATATGGGATTTCATACCCTCAAAATCAAATTTAGAACTGTTACTTACCTCAAACCAGGCAAATTTCTAGTCCAGCACACCTTTTCCTCGCGAAACAGCCTCTGAATGCCTTGAATCTAACCACAAACAATTCCATACAATCAACACGAGATAAAGGGATCAATTCCATAAGAAAATATTAAGCTCTTAATGAAAAGTCAAAAAGTCAATTCAAAAGTTGGCCCCCGGGCCCACGTCTCAGAATCAGGTAAAAGTTACAAAAATCCGAACACTCATTCGGCCATGAGTCCACCCATATCAAAATTACTCAAATCCGATACAAAAATCTCGATCAAAACATCAAAATTCGGCCTAACAACTTTTCCCCATTTTCCACCCCAAATCACTAATTAAATGATTAAATCAGTGATATAAACATGAAAATTAACCAAAAATAGGTAAGAATCACTTGCCCCAATCGCCTATTGGAAAATCTCTCAAAAAATCGCCTCCTACCAAGCTTCCAAAATCAAATTTGTGTTATGAATTTAAACCTCTTTTTTGAAATTTAAAATTATTTCCTAGTTATCCTTCATCGTGAACGAGACCATCTTCTACCATTTGCGAAGCACAAAACAGTCTGCCCCTCTAATTTACCTTACGCGAACACGGAGACATCCACATGAACGCGAACCAATGCTTCCTAAACCTACACGATCACACCCTCTTCACGCAATCGCGAAGAATAAACGTGTGACCCTAGCTTCTGTCTCCTATACCCTACACGGAAGCGGACTTAATTCAAAATCAAGATTTAGATTTTGTTAACATTAGGTTTGGGCAGTTGGCTTCTTTTTGGTGTCTAGTAGAAATAGTGTGGCTGGCCAGTTTTTGGCATGCTATTAAAGTTTAGCCAGCATTTTACATCTTGAGCAAAAAAAAGTCACCTTTCAACTAAAATTAGCATTGAAGAACCTTTTTACCTTTTGATCATCTTCTTCCTTTTGCCTTGGTATTCAAATACAGAGCGGAGCTATCATTATAGTTATTAATTCGGCAAAATCCAGTAAATTTAGCTCAAATTATATTTTATGTTAAAAAATATTTAATATGTATAAATAATCTATTCAGAACCCAATAAACAAAAAAGATTGTGGTCCAAAATCAAAAAGTTAAAGATCCTGGCTCCGCCTCTCTGTAAATGTTTCAGATAAAACACATGTCATAAATACCTAAAAAGTCATTTCCAATAAGCAAATAAGTTGCAAGGCTAATAGTTAGAGAGACAATTTGGTAGTTCTTACTTAGTACCTTTCATCTATTCATTAATTCCTACATTATGCAGTTGTCACTGCATTTTGCTTCTACATTAGAGAGTGTAAACTTATGCTATATATAACATTCTTTATAAGGAAGGAAGGTACATTATTTGTAAGTTGAGTTTGATCATGTTCAGTTGGTCATATACAGTAAAGGTGTAAAACGGGCCGGGTTGACCCGTAATCGGATCGGCCCAGACCGGTTAAAACTGGATCTGGATCGGCTCGGTTCATAGGAGGCCGGATGGGCTGGGTAGGGGGTTAGAGGGGGTTGGTCCGTTTAATTTTTTTTGAAACGGGTAACCGGACCGGTAGTGAACCGTAACCGTGTACCGGTTTAACCGGCCCGGCCCGGTCCGGTACAACGACTATTTTTTTAAACATGTGGGGCCCACTGACCGTTGGCAACGATCACCCATGACAGCCTGTCGTTGCCCAACATTAAATTTGCACAAATAGGCCCTTTTTTCTTTAAATTTTAACCTATTTTCATTTTACAAAATTAACCTTCTCCAAAACTATAAATACCTCCCCTCTTCTTCATTTCTTCACTCAACTATCATTTCTCAATCTCAATTTCAGAATTTCTCTCATTCTCTAATATCTCATTCTCCAATTTTCAAGACTTTAAGTTTTCAATTCATCTTCTAATTTTATTTGGCTCTTTGTTTTGGAATTTAATTTATCGTGTTTTATCATTCGAATTTTGAAGTTTGAAGAACAATTGAACTTCAAAATTGAAATACTTGCTTGACATTTGTTCGTGGTAACATTGAAATTGTGAATCATCAAATGCTCAATTTATTGCCGAATTCGGTGCACTCCCTCCAACTCTATCTCTTATTTACTATTTTATTTGCATATTTAATTTTTGCTGGTACTTAAATTTTTACAATATGTTTAATGCTGCTAAAAGAGCGTGTAAAAAAGTTACTGGTAGGGGAAATAAAAAAAGAGGTAGTTCTTCTTCTTCAACATCTGGTAGTAATAGTAATATTAATACCCCATTTACAAATACTCCATTTACATATGTTTCCGAAATATCGCCTAATGATAATATAGATTATGAACAATTACAAGAAGATTTTGGAATAGAAGATAATGAATTAGAAATGGAAAATGAAATACCAGCTACACCTACTAGTGATGGAGCTGGTAGTGTTGGAGTTACTACAAGGGGGGGTGGTCGTGGCACTAGTGGTAGTCGTAGACCACCTGTGGCTCCGACTACTAATCGTAGAAAAAGAAGTAAGGTTTGAAATTTTTTTGAACTAATTGAAGGTACTGATAGAGTTATGTGCAAAATTTGTAAAGATGATTTTAAACATATGACTGGAGGAAATTTAGGGGGGACTGGGACGCTTACTAGACATATGAGAATTGATCATCCCATAGAATGGGGCGTTGATGGTGATGGAAATCAAACCACTCTTAACCCTACTACTGGAGGATTTATGAAATATAATAAAATGAAGGATCGTGAGGAGTTAGCAAAAATGATTGCTTTGGGTTGTCTACCTTTTTCTTTTGCTTCTTCATCATATCTTATTATGTATATTCAAAGGATTTGTAATCTTTTAGTTAAAGGTATCCCTAGAAGTACTTGTAGAGCTGATATTTTTAGATTGCATGGTCAATATCAAACATACATACGTTATTTGTTTGAACACCTTCCTTGTAGAGTTTCTCTAACTTCTGATATTGGCCATGCTGTTAATGGAAATGATTATTTGACAATTACATGTCATTGGATAGATGATTTATTTTGCATGCAAAAACGTATTATCGCTTTTAAATATAATGAAGATCAGAGTCATAGTGCTGTGTTTATAAGTAGTACTATTAGCGAAGTTGTTCAATTTTATAATCTTAACCAAAAAGTATTGTGTATGTCTTTTGATAATGCTTCTAACAATACTGCCGCAATTTCATTATTAAAAATGCATTTGCAACCGCCACTTGAAGAAATTTTTCATGTTAGGTGTGCATGTCATATTTATAATTTAATTGTTAAAAGTGGCCTTGATTTATTTTTAACTGAGATTACTCATGTTAGAAGAACAGTTGGTGTTATTGAAGGAAATAACAGACTATCTAGAATTAGAGAATTTAAGAATAAGTGTACCGAGTATAACCTTAAACCAAGATTCATGCCAGACGAAATTGTTACTAGGTGGAATTATACTTACATATTTTTAAAATGTTGCTACAAATATATATTTCCAATGACTGAAGTTGCTAATGCGCATTGTACTTATAGAAACCGTATGTTAACACCTGCTACTTGGGAGGTCATTAATGATGTTATTCAATTTTTACATAAATTTTATATAGCTACTGTTGAGTTTTCTGGAGCATACTACCCTACTATTACAATGGTTTTAGTACATATAGCTGAAATTGCTTTTCTACTCTTTGAATTTAAGAAGAAAGAAAAATATACGGTTGCTGTTGAAGAAATGCAAGACAAATTCAAAAACTATTTCTTTCCAATTCCTCATATTTACTTAATTGGCGCTGTTTTAAATCCTTCTATTAAGATGACTGATTGTCACCAATTAAACAATGATTTATATACTTACATGGAGTTTGGAGCAACTGAAACCCCCGATATTTTTGCTTGTATGAATAAACTAAATGATAATTTACAACAATTATATAATAATTATGCAAGTATAGTTGATTCTGTTGCTGTTAATGCCAATGTTAATCCCACTATGCAGTGTGCCACTTCTTCAGGTTCCACTACTTTGAATGATGATGAAATAGTTGATAGTTATAATATTTTTTCTACATTTGCTACAACTTAAACAAGTAGAGAGNTGGCTCGGGACGTGCTGAATGTGCCAATTTCAACTGTTGCATCAGAGAGTGCATTTAGTCAAGCAAGACAACAACTAGGAGACACCCGTCACTCATTGGGAAGCAATGCTTTGGAAGTTTTAGTATATTTCAGAGATTGGATTAGATCGGAACGAAGAAATCAAGGACGTGAAGATGTTGATAGTCCAGGAGACGAGGAACTTGGAGATATATTAACACATGGTAACCCATCTGAATTTAACACTCCAAAAGA
>ML422756.1:6378-40214 GCA_005239525.1 Nicotiana knightiana | reverse complement strand
AATACCCCAGATTTATATTTGTAACGCCCGTTTAGTCTTTATAGAAGACATAGTTGAGCGTGACCAATAGCTAAAAAGCAATTATCTCCAGGAAACGTTATGTCTAAAGGACTTCTTTTCGGAAGTATATTTGAAAAACATTTGTCATGCAGAATGATGATACTTGAAAGAGAAGTACTTGGGAAAATATATTTTTAACATCACGTATTTTGATGATATTTGAAAGAGCAGTACTTGAAAAAATATATTTGAAACATCACATATTTTGATGGTACTTGAAAGAGCAGTATTTGGGAAAGTGTATTTGAACACCCCATATTTGAAGAGACTATGTTATAAAGATTTCTCTCTATAAAAATATATAAATATACATTCAGAGAAAGTACGTCTTAAAGAAGAAATTTCTCTATTCCAAAATGATTATGTCTTTAAAGTTTTAAAAAAATGAACTCACAATTTAAAGGTTTTCCCTCGAAATTTGACCAGTTTTATTGAGTCATTGGCTAAGGCCTGACGTGAATAAATTGATGTAGTGCTGAGTTGCTTGTGTTTTTGTTGGGTTGTAGTTCCCTCCATTTGGATTGCATCCTTTCCATTCTCTTTGTGTATTCCTATTATGTTGTCCGTTGATCGTGATTATTGAATTTTCTTCTGTGTTATTCGATTGTATCGTTAAATACATTGAGAAATCTTTAGATAGATATGTTAGTTCGGTCATTTATATATCTTGCCTTTTTACTTATTAGATCAGTGGTGTCTTGACTAGTCCTCGTCACTACTTAACCGAGGTTAGTCTTGATACTTACTGGGCACCGTTGTGGTGTGCTCATACTACACTTCTGCAAATTTTGTGTGCAGCTTCAGGTTATGGTTGTTGGTAGCTGCGCAGATAGTTGCTGAGGAGACTCAAGGTAACCTGCTGCTGCGTTCGCAGACTTCGGAGTCACCTACCTGTTTTATTTGTATTCAACTGTACTTACTTATTCCTAGGCAATTGTACTTAGATTTGGTAGAAAGATTTCGTAGAGCTTATGACTTGTATTTACCGGGTTTTGAAAAATTGTAAACTCTGTCAAGAATTATATTTCGAAATTTTAAAAAAAAAATCCTTTATTATTGTTGTTGTTCAGTGAAAATGCTACGCTTACATAATCCCTAAGACTAGGTGTCATCACGATACCCAACGGAGAGGAATTTGGGTCGTGACATTCACAGGTCAAACATTGGTAGTCTTATGTGAATCTAACAATCAAACTTCGTAAAATTTGACTTCATAATTACTTTTAATGAATTTATATTGCAATCAAGCCAATTAGCGAAATTCTGTGGGCAATTTTTACTGAATATAATAGTCAATATATGAGACTCTTAATTACAGAATTATGTGTATCCATGCCACATTCAAGAAGTAAAGATTGCATAAGAAACAGGAAGCTTGGAACAGTATGTATATCTCGAAGCCGGGAAAAGGAAGAACAAAATACAAAATTATCAGTCGATCGAAACTAATTGCACATATATAAAATATAGTATGAAATTGCACATTTGCAAGTATATAAAATATGCAAATTATATGCATATAATACACACACACAATACACATACATATTGTTGGCTCCCCAAGTACACACAAGTATACGTGGCCGCCAAGTAATAAAGTGACTCGAAAGTCGGATGTCGAACCTACAGAGACTTAGATTGATCGTTAACTAAGCAAACTAAAATCAATTAATTGTCCAAGATATTTGTGTCACGACCCAAAAATCCCTAAGGTCGTGATGGCGCCGGACATCAATGTCAGGCAAGTCAAATCATTAATTAATTGAAATAACTTTCCGGTTTAACATTTATGAAAACATTTCTTTTCACTTTATTACATATTAACCAAATAAAAGTCTGTTAATTAAAAATAATGGTTTAAAGATTACAATTAAGCAATTATATCCCAACACATCCCAGAACCCGGTACATGAGCAATTTCTAAGAATTTATACAAACATCACCAAAGCCTGTCGGAATACAAGTTGGACAAGGGAATATAAACTGAAAGTAATACAGTACGAGGGAGACTCCGTCAGCTGCGGATCGCCTCCGGATGATGCATCTTGCCTAAGTCTCCAAATCCTCCACATTGCTATGAAAGTACCTGTGCAATAAAAATGCACAGCAAGTGTAGCATGAGTACAAAAATAACGTGTACTCAGTAAGTCGTCCGCCTAACCTCAGAGAGGTAGTGCCGAGAGGTCGAATTAGACACTTACTAAGGGCCGACAAATTAATTAACGGTGTAAGATGAACACGATAAGCATGTAAAGGTAGTAAAACAACATATATATATATATATATAAGGCACTGAAATCCAAGTAAATACTGGAAATGAACAAACAGTCACCACTTTCTCATTATTTTTTAAAAATAACTTAAATAAACAATTTCCTCTTCGTTTTCCTCCAAATATCATAAATCCAAAATTTCTTCTTTATTTTCCCCCAAATATCTAATCATTTCAAAAATCAAGAAGAAAACATTTAACAATTTAGCATGCGCATACGGCATAAGGACAACCGGCCCGAACCATAATATTTCCTTCAATCTCACTGTGGCGTACGGCCCGCTCCCATGAGAGTGGGGGAAATAACACTCCGCCCGCGGAATGTAAATTGCGAAGCGGTCACATGCAGTCATGCACAATCAACAGTCCGCCCCGAATACATCGGGAAAACAAGTAACCAAATAAATGACAAATTTCTCTTTTGAAAACCACAAAATAGTATTTAAACCCCTTTTTCAAAATTCACTTGCCGAGTTTTTATAATGTTTAATAATACAACCTTATCCGGAAATACAATTGCCCACGAAGGAAATCAATTCTCTTTTTAGATGGTTTAGAAAAATAAACTCTACTCTTCCTTAGTCATTCAATTACAATTTCGGTTATATTAGCATTATAATATCACAGACAAGATTACAGGCATAATAGGTAAGACATGCTAGTGGGTCCTAGGCTACCTGGACATTGCATAATAGTAGCTACGCACGGACTCCTGTCACCTCGTGCGTACGTAGCCCCCGCAGATAGTAACACATACTTAATTAGTTCACCTGGGGACCATTCCCCCTCACAAAGTTAGAAAGGAGACTTACCTCGCTCCGAAATTCCAATACCGGCTTCAAGCCCCTATGATGACTCCAACGGACGCACAACGCTCAGAAACTACCACATAACGACAAAGCAATGAAAATTCATCCTAATACTCACAACAAATTCAAATTATATACTTTCCCAACCCCGCTCGGAGAAATGACCAGAATGCCCTCAGGTCCACGTGCCCGAAAATCTGAAATTCTCGAAGATACATTCTACCCATAGCTCTACTAGTTCAATCATAACATTTACTCTACATTCCATGCTCAAATTCGTGGCTAAATTCCAAATTTACATTTTCTAGGTTTCTTTAAGATTTTCCAAATTTTCCTCAATTTCCCCTACCAAATTTGTGTAATAATCTTGTATTAAATTCAAAAATGTGAAGAAATTACTTACCTTGCGATGCTTGACGAACTCCTCTCCTTGAAGCTCCTCCAAATCGCCCATGGCATATGAAAATGGATGAAGAAATGACCAAATTCTCTCTTAAAAACAATATGTCCAGGCCTCCGCACATGTGGTCCTACCTCCCGCAGGTGCGAACAATCTCCCGCACCGGAAGCTTCCTTAACTCCAGCCCAAAATCGCACCTGCGTCGCCCAAGCCGCACCTGCGGCTCCGCATCTGCGGCCAAATCCCCGCAGGTGCGGATCACACCAGATGACAGCAATTCCAGCCTTCTTCAAACTCTCAACTTGATCTGTTACAACCCGGAATCCACCCAAGGCCCCCGGGACCCCGTCCAATTCTACCAACCTGTTCCAAAACATAATGCGGACTTGCTCGAGGCCTCGAATCACATCAAACAACATCGAAACCACGAATCGCACCAAATCCCAACTTTATGAACTTAGAAATTTCCAAATGTACATCCGATGCCGAAACCTATCAAATCACGTCTGATTGATCTCAAATTTTTGCGCACAAGTCATATTCAACATTACGGACCTGCTCCAACTTCCGGAATCGCATTCCGACCTCGATATCAAAACTTCCACTTCCGGTCGGATTTCTCAAAAACCTCCAAATGTCTATCTTTATCCAAATGACTTCAAAATGACCTACGGACATCCAAATTCACTTCCCATCGCGCTCCCAACTCTAGAATCACCACAAAGCTATTCCCGGACTCGAAATCCCAAACGGACATCAAAACTCTGAAATGCACTTCAAGCTCAAATTTATGAATTTCTTCAAAAATGTTGACTTCCACAATATGCATCGAAACGTTCCCGGGTTATCCAAAATCCGATTCGGACATACGCCCAAGTCCGAAATCATCATACAAACCTGCTGGAACCTTCAAATCCCGATTCGGAGGTCTTTTACTCAAAATCTCAATCTTAGTTGATTCTTCCAACTTAAGGCTTCTGAAATGAGAATTTTCTTTCCAAATCAACTCTAAACTTCCTGAAATTCAATTCCCACCACACCTACAAGTCATAATACCTGAAATGGAGCTGCTCACGACATCAAACCACTGAACGACGTGCTAGAGCTCAAAACGACTGGTCGGGTCGTTACATTCTCCCCCACTTAAACCGACGTTAACCTCGAGCACCTACCCGTGCTACTGCAACCCAGTTGAGTACATTAGCTTGATCAAATCTGAAGATTTTTCCTTTACCCATATAATAAGCTTAGAACCTAGTTCCAACACTTGAAATTTTCTCTTGCCAGGCCTAGTTCCAATATATAAGCAATGTATCAACTACCACACGATATACCAGATCATGACTGCATACCTTTGCTGAATCAGCACCATGCACCACATAACTCATCATCTGACCACAATGACGCTCCCTGAACCTAAATAGCCAAAATTTCACGAATTTGGTGCTCCCAATGCACCTCATAACAAATATACATACACCCTGCGAAGAGGTCACATGCAGTCATGCACAATCAACAGTCCACCCCGAATACGTCGGGAAAACAAGTAACCAAATAAATGACTGATTTCTTTTTTGAAAACCACAAAATAGTATTTAAACCCCTTTTTCGAAATTCACTTGCCGATTTTTTATAATGTTTAATAATACAACCTTATCCGGAAATACAATTGCCCGCGAAGGAAATCAATTCTCTTTTTAGATGGTTTAGAAAAATAAACTCTACTCTTCCTTAGTCATTCAATTACAATTTCGGTTATATTAGCACTATAATATCACAGACACGATTACAGGTATAATAGGTAAGACATGCTAGTGGGTCCTAGGCTACCCGGACATGGCATTATAGTAGCTACGCACGGACTCCCGTCACCTCATGCGTACGTAGCCCCCGCAGATAGTAACACATACTTAATTAGTTAACCTAGGGGGACAATTCCCCCTCACAAAGTTAGAAAAGAGACTTACGTCGCTCTAAAATTCCAATACCGGCTTCCAAGCCCCTCCGATGACTCCAACGAATGCACAACACTCCGAAACTACCACATAACGGCAAAGCAATGAAAATTCATCCTAATACTAACAACAAATTCAAATTATATACTTTCCCAACCCCGCTCAGAGAAATGACCAAAATGCTCTCGGGCCCACGTGCCCGGAAATCCGAAATTCTCGAAGATACATTCTACCCATAGCTCTACTAGTTCAATCATACCATTTACTCTACATTCTATGCTCAAATTCATGGCTAAATTCCAAATTTACATTTTCTAGGTTTCTCTAAGATTTTCCAAATTTTCCACAATTTCCCCTACCAAATCTATGTAATAATCTTGTATTAATTCAAAAACGTGAAGAAATTACTTACCTTGTGATCCTTGACAAAATCCTCTCCTTGAACTCCTCCAAATCGCCCATAGCATATGAAACTGGATGAATAAATGACCAAATTCTCGCTTAAAAACAATCTGTCCAGGCCCATTTCCGCACCTGCGGGAGCACTCCAGCCCAAAATCGCACCTGTGGCTTTGCAGGTGCGGAAATTCCATCGCACATGCGGTCCCCAGCCAAGCCTGCCCACTCTCGCACCTGCGGCGCCCAAGCCGCACCTGCGGCTCCGCATCTGCGGCCAAATCCTCACAGGTGCGGATCACACCAGATGACAGCAATTCCAGCCTTCTTCAAACTATCAACTCGATCCGTTAACTACCTGGAATCCACCCGAGGCCCCCGGAACCCCGTCCAATTATACCAGCCTGTTCCAAAACATAATGTGGACTTGCTCGAGGCCTCAAATCACATCAAACAACATCGAAACCACAAATCGCACCCAAATCCCAACATTATGAACTTAGAAATTTCCAACTTCTACATCCGATGTCGAAACCTATCAAATCACGTCCGATTGACCTCAAAATTTGCGCACAAGTCATATTCAACATTACGGACCTACTCCAACTTCCGAAATTGCATTCCGACCTCGATATCAAAACTTCCACTTCCGGTCGGATTTCTCAAAAACCTCCAAATTTCTATCTTTAGCCAAATGACTTCAAAATGACCTACGGACATCCAAATTCACATCCAATCACGCTCCCAACTACAGAATCACCACACGAAGCTATTCCTAGACTCGGAATCCCAAACGGACATCAAAACTCAGAAATGAACTTCAAGCCCAAATTTATGAATTTCTTCAAAAATGCTGACTTCCACAATATGCATGAAACGTTCCCGGATTATCCAAAAACAGATCCGGACATACGCCCAAGTCCGAAATCATCATACGAACCTGCTGGAACCTTCAAATCCCGATTCGGAGGTCGTTTACTCAAAATCCCAATCTTAGTTGATTCTTCCAACTTAAGGCTTCTGAAATGAGAATTTTCTTTCCAAATCAACTCTAAACTTCCCGAAATTCAATTCCGACCACACCTACAAGTCATAATACCTTAAATGGAGCTGCTCACGACTTCAAACCATTGAATGACGTGCTAGAGCTCAAAACGACCGGTCGGGTCGTTACAATTTGTCACGACCCAAATTCCCCCAAGCTTAGGGATCGTGATGGCGCCTAACACCACACTTGCTTGGCAAGCCAATGTTAGAGTTCTCTCAACTATTTCCGTTAATTAATCATTTAAACCGGAGAACAATTTTAAATTAAACTCGATCCAATGGTTTTCAATAAATAATCCCAAATATAAAATAAATAAACAATAATTTAAGCGAGCCACGAACTAATTAAATAAATCTAGAACTACCCCAGAGTATGGTGTCACAATTCATGAACTACTAAAGAATACTACAAATACTTGGCTAAAAGAAATAATGTAACTGTTGTGAATATAATAAAATAGCGTTTATGAAAATAGGAGAAAAATCTCGGTATTTGCGAACGCCGGCAGATATACCTTGTGTCTACGAATAAATAAATAGCCGCTCTAAATATCTCTACTGTTGGTCGGTAGCTGGATCTACACAAAAGAGTGCAAAATGCAGTATCAGTACAACCGACCCCATGTACTGAGTAAGTACTGAGCCTAACCCCGATGAAGTAATGACGAGGCTACGGTGGGGCATTAACAACATATAACATGTGACCATAATATATACAATAACGAAGTAAAATAATTCTACACGAACAAGAAAAATATAACTGAGACAATAAATATAAAGCAAGAAGGAATTCTAAACAATTGATTAAGTACTGCAACATAAATAAAATAACTCAACCGCCTTTTCCAGACCTCAACTATAACCAACTCTGAAATAATTTCCAAGTTTCCAAACTTTAACTTTAAATTAAAATAGTGCCAAAAATACGAAAAAAAGTAGTGAAAATAAAATAGTAAGTTTTCAAATTTTTGTTTTTCTTTGAAAATCAGTAAAAATATAAATGTCCTCCCTTATTGCTCCTTGTTGCGGCGTGCAACCCGCTCCCACCTGTCCACCTTTATCACTCCTTGTTGCGGCATGCAACCCGCTCCCACCAGACATCTCATATCAATTTATTCATAGATTTCACAATTCAGGCCAAGCCTTTCACAATATTTTTGTTTCAACAATTGCAAACAGAAAACAGTATAGCCCGTAAGCTTTAACCAGTATCATTCCATAATAAAAGCAGCCAGAATATAAGTAACCACTGTAACATTGTCAACCCAACTCAGTCTTTATATACCATGATAGAATCAAGAGAACAGCCAACACTTTTAACACACTTACAACAACAATTGGAAATAAATCAATGAAACCAAATAACCACATGAACCTTAACAATCACGAAACAGTTAAACTGCATTTCTCACAACTTCCTCAATATTATCAAAAATGAAACCAACAAGAACATATACATATATATATACCTCGTAAAAACAATGCCAAACCGCTCAACCATTTTGTACCACAAGGGAACCATCTAAACAACCAATACTCTTTCCAAAATAACCACCACAATATTAAACAACAAAATAATAACAAGGCCAAGTAGTCATAGAAACAATAATGAACATAGAACAATTAAGACAAGAATCAATTAAGTTGGAAACGGGAAAGAGATCATGCTTAACAGGCAATTTGGTGGTGCATAGATAATCACCACCTCACCTATACACCACACACATGCATTTCACATAGCAAACAAGTGAGGTTTCCTATTCCCTCAAGTCAAAGTTAGACCAAACACTTACCTCAATTTCGTAGGCCACTCACTACTCAATTATAGCTTTTCCTTTAGAATCTTGCTCTAACTTGCTCGAATCTAATCATAATTAACTCAATATCATCAATTAATGCTAAAGCACCTAAATTTATTGAAAAACATGATTTTTCCTAAGTTTTCTAAAAAAAAAAGTGAAAACCCGACCCCGGTCCCGCTTGGTCTAAACTCGGGGTTCGGACCAAATTAAGTTTACCCATTCACCCACGAACCCAAATATACAATTAGTTTCAAAATCTGACCTCAATTCGAGGTAAAGATTTGATTTTTATAAAATTCTTAAATTCTACCCAAACCCTAAATTTTTACCATGAAAATTCTTAGTTTTTTATTTAAAAGTGATGAAAAACAATGAGTAATTCAAATAGTAAAGTTTAGAATTTATTATCTATGACTTGCGGATGATATTTGGTGAAGAAATTCGTTACTAGAGCTGTGGGGTTCGAAAATTTGAAGAAGAAGAAGTCTGTCCATTTTATATATATGTTTCTGCCAGCTATTCTGCCTCGTTTCTTGTGCCAAACGATACCTAAACTCGATTTTTATGTTCCAATGGATTATTGTGAAATTCTACTCAAGCTAGGATTTTGAATCACTCAATTTGACCTTATAATGAAGGAGATATGTAGGTTTTAATATTTTCAAATAGTGCAGCTTTTTAATATGCCGTCAGTGGAAATTTCGTAATTAACCTGAAAAATCTGGCAACCTTAGTAAAATGACCATAAAATCCTCATACGATGTCCAAATTCGATGATTCTTTTTGCTACGGGTCCATAATTACAATACGGATCTAATACTTCATTCAAAATAGAAATCGGAGCTCATTTGTTCAATATGATATCCTTTATGCTTGAAGAAACGACGGCAAAGCATAAGAAAGAACGAGCGCAACACAACCCAAACCTATTTGAAACTCACCCGAGCCCTCGGGGATCTAAAAAATCATGCAAATTTCACAGGCAAGGCCTAAATATCATAACAAATCTGTACCGGGCTACGGAATCAAAATACGGGCCCGATACCAATGAATTCTAACATTATTTTTTTTCTTTATTTCATAAACATTTCAGCAAAACAATTTCTTTCAAAAATTGATTTCTATGGCTTGGGACCTCGGAATTCATTTCTGGGCGACGCCCGAGTCCCATATTTTACTGCGGACCTCTCGGGATCGTCGAAATACGGATCCGGGTCTGTTTACTAAGAAGTTGACCAAAGTCAACTATATTCAAATTTAAATCCAAGAAATCATTATTTCTCATATTTTCACATAAAAGCTTTCCCGTTTCACGCCCGGACTGCACACGCAAATCGAGGTATCTAAAATCAGTATTTTTATGGCTATTAAGCATGGAACGGAGTCTAAATGTATAATGACCCCTTGAGTCATCACAATCTCCAACCCTAAAACACACGTTCGTCCTCGAACGGACATAGAAAGTTACCTGAATTGGAAAACAAGTGTGGATATCTAAACCCAAGTAGCTGCCTTAACGGGCTGGCCTCTCCACTGCACTCAAACTGAAGGATAACTCTTAGACCTCAACTGATGAACTTGCCGGTCTAAAATGGCTACCGGCTCCTCCTCATAAGTCAAGTCTTTGTCCAATTGGATAGAGCTGAAATCTAACGCGTAGGACGGGTCACCATGATATTTCCGGAGCATAGACACGTGGAATACCGGATGAACTGAGGATAACCCTGGAGGCAATGCAAGTCTATAAGCTACCTCCCCCACTCTATCAAGAATCTCAAATGACCTGATATACCTAGGGATCAACTTACCCTTCTTCCCAAATCTCATAACACCCTTCATGGGCGACACACGAAGCAATACTCTCTCTCCAACCATGAAAGCCACATCACGAACCTTATGATCGGCATAACTCTTTTCCTAGACTGAGCTGCACGAACTCTCTCTTGAATGATCTTGACCTTATCTAAGGCCTCCTGAACTAAGTCTGTAACCAACAACCTAGCCTCTCCTGGCTCGAACCATCCAACGGGCGATCTGCACTGTCTACCATATAATGTCTCACAAGGAGCCATCTGAATTCTCGACTGATAGCTATTATTATAAGCAAACTCCGCTAATGGCAAGAACTAATCCCACGAACCTCGAAAGTCAATAACACAAGTGCAGAGCATATCCTCCAATATATGAATGGTACGCTCGGACTGCCTGTCAGTCTGAGGGTGAAATGTTGTACTCAGCTCTACTCGGGTGCCCAATTCACGCTAAACTGCTCTCCAAAAGCGCGAAGTAAACCTTTTACCCTGATCAGAAATAATACACGGGCACACCATGAAGGCGAACAATCTCCCGGATATATAACTCAGCCAACCGCTCTGAAGTATAAGTACTTGCCACATGAATGAAATGTACTAATTAAGTCAGCCTATCTACAATAACCCAAACTGCGTCAAATTTCCTATCCGTGGGCGCCCAAAAACGAAGTCCATAGTGATATGCTCCCACTTCCGCTTAGGAATCTCTATCTGCTGAAGAAAACCACCAGGTCTCTGATGTTCATACTTTACTTGCTGACAATTTAAGCAACGAGCCTCATACACCACAATGTCCTTTTTCATCCTTCTCCACCAATAATGCTGCCTCAAATCTTGGTACATTTTAGCTGCCCCTAGGTGAATGGAATACTTAGAACTGTGAGCCTACTAAAGGATCAACTCACGAAGGCCATCAACATTTGGCACACATAACCAACCCTGTATCCTCAAAACACCATCATTTCCAACTATAACCTGCTTGGCATCACCGTGCCAAACTGTGTCCCTAAGAACAGCCAAATGTGGGTCACCATCCTGCCGCTTCCGGATATGCTCGATTAGAGAAGACCGGGCGACTGTACGAGCTAGAACACTGCTGGGGGAAATATCCAACATCACGAACTGATTTTCCAACGTTTGAATGTTTGAAACTAACGGCCTCTCACCAACTGGAATATACACAAGGCTGCCCATACTCACCGCCTCTATTTTCTTAATAGTTGTTCATAGCCAATTACGAAATTATAAACAGCTTCACGTTAACAATAATCCCCTTTCAACCTTCACAATACTGATAATGAGATGCGATTCATGAAGACCTCATAATCATATACCCGAATTAACATGTCTCATTTAACGCCACATGGGCGGGCACCTACCTTGTAGGTTAAGGCTCAATAATTATAGCACAAATTTTGGCAATTTATGCACAGATAGTTAATAATTAATTAATTCATTTATTCATTTACTTATTTATTTATTTATTATTATTATTATTATCATTACACCGAAATTTTTGAATAACCTTAACAGGCATGACTCCCTATCAGTACTATAGTAAAATTTTAATTCACAAGGGAGAATTTAAACACAAGAATTTCCATCACAAGGATCTCATCCTTACATAACTTCCACCGCGGCTCGTAGCCCGGTTTAAACATACCAAATCATATTAAAATGCAAGGATCTCGTCCTCAATTATGAATCACAAGTAACATGCGTATCGCCACTCAAAACCTTCCATTTTCTTCTTTTAAATATTATCCGTTAAATAAAATTACAACACGTAATAATAGACATAGTTATCTCCATAGAATTTCTCAATACCAATGTTCACATAAGTAGATTTTAGAGTTACGAAGCTCACCCGAGAGTGGACCATATTAGGAGGACTTTGGGTGGACGAACTGCCGGTGCTGAAACTGTAGGCTGATAGCTCTGCTGAACGGCCTTGCCCGAAGTCTGGGACAAGTCCTCCTCATATGGCCTGGATCCCCACACTCAAAACATCTAGCTGGTGGCATGGCTTGCTGCCCTGAAGAAGGACCCTGGACAGCTAGGGGATGATGAGAACTCTCCGGCATGGCACTGAAGTAAGGACTAGAAGACCCCTGATGACCGGAATACCCGCCTGAGGAACCCTGAATGGTTGGTGGGCGGTAGGAACACTCTAGCATGGCGTTGAAATAGGGTCTCACTGGAGCACCACAGGGAGGTGGTGGAGGAGCTGAATATGGAGGACTGCTAGGTTGGCCTCTACCGAACTAACCTCTACCCTGGCTGGGCACCTCTAAAATCTCCTGAAAATCTAGCTCTCTTATCCTGCTGACCCTGCTCTCTGCCTCTCGAATGATAAACCTCAATCCGGCGAGCTATCTAGACTACATTCTTATAGGGAGTCCCCATCTCCACCTCTCGGGCCATGTTGGCCCTAATACCTGAGTGCATCCCAGCTACAAATCTCCACACTCTCTCAGAATCAGTAGGAAGTATCATAAGGGCATGACGCGACAACTCAGAAAACCTGACCTCGTAGTCTGTCACTGACATCTGTCCCTGCTCCAGCTGCTCAAACTGATATCGTAGCTCTTCCCTCTCGGAGGGTGGAATATACCTGTCCAAGAAAAGCTGAGTGAAATGCTCCCAAGTGATGGAAGGAGAACCTGCCGGTCTACCCAGGATATAGGAGTGCCACCATCTGCGGGCCCTGCCCTAAAGCGGAAAAGTAGTGAAGTCCACTCCATGGGACTCCAGTATCCTCATGTTGTGCAGTTTGTCCCTGCACCTATCAATAAAGTCTTGGGCATCCTTTCCCTTCTCACCCCCGAAGATAGGAGGGTGAAATCGGGTCCATCTATCCATTAACTTCTACGGATCGTCGTTCGCAACTGGTCTGAGCTCAGGTGCTGCTGCTACAGGCTGGGCCCCACCCACGGGCAGTGTACCCGGGGTATGATGAATTGCTGCTTCCTGACCTGCAGCCTGGGCAGTAGGAGTCTGGGCCCCCCTCCCTCCTGAGATATGGCCAGATTTGCCGAAAATAAACCGGCCTGGGACATGGTGTCCATGAACTACATCATACGGCCCATGATCTCCTGGAATCCTGGCGCCGTCATAAAGTACACTGGAGCAGGACCTGCTGGGGGCACCTCACCCTGCTACTCTATAGTAGGGTCCTCTGGTGGTGGTATGAATGGAATAGCTCGGGGACGCCCTCGTCCCCTACCTCGGGCAGGTGCCCTCCCCAGGCCTCTGCCACGGCCTCGAACAACGGGGGTAGAGGCCCCTCCCGGGTATGGAACATTGGATGCACGCGTCCTCACCATCTGTGAGAGAATAGAAGAATGAAATTTAGTAAACCATTGACTGCACAATAGAATAAAAATAAGGAGAGGTTTTCCCAACACCCTATAGCCTCCCGAAGATAAGTACAGATGTCTCCATACCGATCCGCAAGACTCTACTAGGTTTTCCCGTGACTTGTGAGACCTACGTGAACCTAGTGCTCTGATACTATGTTGTCACAATCCAAAATACTAACTCGGGTCGTGATGGAGCCTAACACTGGGATTAGTCAAGCCCACACTTAAACAACTAAGGATTCCTCCCATGCTTGGTTAAACATCCCAATACGTGCCAAGTTTTAAAGTTCAAAACATTTAATGAAAAAGATAGCAAGTCATTTTTACCAAAAGCAGTCAAAAAGAGGAATGAGCCAATATATATATATATATATACAGACCCGCAAACCAAAATAACAACTACGTGTGTGCCAGGAACTAGTGTCACAAATCCTACGGGCATACTAACAGAATATACAAAACATAATATACGATCCCAATGTCTGAAAGAAATAGACGGGAAATAAGAAGAAGAAAACTTCATGGTGCTGTCGAGGATCGTCAGGAGAAGCACTCACCGTGAAGTCGGGTCCAACTAAGATCAGAATCGAGCTCCGGTCTGATAACCAAATGCACCAGCCTCAGAACCTGTACAATTAAGTACAGAAGTGCAGCATGAGTACATAAAACAAATATGTACCCAGTGAGTATCCCGCCTAACCTCGAAGAGATAGTGACGAGAGGTAGACGTGATACTTACTAGGGTCAACATTTCTAAATAACATGATTTAATAGGAACTAGGCAGGCATAACAGTCGTAGAAATCACAAAGATATAAATTATCAAGTATAGTTGTATTTACCTTTGCATGTCAAATTTCACTAGCATATAATGTACTAAATTCCCTTATTAACATGAAACAGTTTATACAATTACAACCAATTCCCAGTAAATCATACAGCACATAATAGGCCGGAAGCGTACGGCCGAAACGTCGCGAAAATAAATGTGCACTGCCGAGGGTCCAACGGCTCGAACCATAGATGCATCTATTACCCCGCTCGCGAATCGAATATGCGACGCGGTTGACATAATAGTAGGTATATTCCGCTCACAAATCATACATGTGACGCGGTGCCGTATACATACATAAAATTATCAATTTTTAAGGAATTAATAGAGATTATTCTTTAAGGCAAGAATTTAAGCAATATATCATGGAACACAACTTCCTAATATTCTCATACCAAATCAAGGATAATAAGCAACTCAAAATACGTTTAGGAATACATGTAAGCCAGATATAAGCATGCTCGTGAGTCCTAGAACTACCCAACATAACATAGTAGTAGCTACGCACGGACTCTCGTCACTTCGTGCGTGCGTAGCCCCCGCAAATAAGGACATGTAATTATTTATAATCACCTATGGGGAAAATTCCCTCTTACAAGGTTAGGAAGGAGACTCACCTTGTGACGAATCTACTCCCCGGACCAAGAACGCGCCTGAAACTCCGAACACTACACCCGAGGACTCGAAACTAGCCAAATGTTATACAAATTCATCAATTTATGCTCAAAGTATGGAAATCCTCCTACTACTAAGTCAAATTTTCCATTCTTGAAGAAATCCTAAAATCCAACCCCGGGCCCGCATGCTCGAATTCCAAAAAATTTCGAAGGAAACACTCACCCATAGCCTAAGGATCATTAATACATGATTTTACTTGATTTCATAGCTAATTGACGGGTAATTTTCTAAATTCTCGAAGGCCCTAGGTTACTACCTAAATTCCTAAATTTTCCACTAATTAAGTAGTTAAATCCTACTAAGAATGCATGCATTAACCACTTTAAGATAGAATTGACTTACCTTTCAGTGGTTGGGTCGTTGAGCCCTTTTCCCAAGCTCTCAAGGTGTTCTAATGGAGGAAGAAATGATGAAATAATGAAGAATCCCGTATTTAAGAAACACACCGTCTGACAGTGTTTCCGCACCTGCGGCTCGAGGACCGCACATGCGGTCTCTCACCTGCGAGCAAAGGCTCGCACCTGCGGAAATGGACGAGGAAGCCTGGACCCGCACCTGCAGAGGGGAGACCGCACCTACGGCTCCGCTCCTGCGGAACTTTGTTCACACCTGTGAGAAATGAACTGCCCGCTAGGGGTCACACCTGTGAGGCTGGATCGCAGGAGCGGTCCCGCACCTGCGACTGGGCAACCGCACCTGCGGATCACACTAGAACAGGTGTACCAGCAGCTATTTCAGCTTGTTTTTGGCTTCGTGTGGTGTTCGGGAGGCACCTGGGCCCACCCGAGCCCCCGTCCAAATATACCAACAAGTCCCAAATCATAATACGGACTCGCTCGAGCCTTCGGAACACCCAAAACAACGCTAAAACTCAAAATCACACCTCAAAACCCCTAGAACCAAACTTAGGAACTTTAAGTTTTCTTGACTTCGCTAACAACGCGCGGAACCGACCTATACTACTCGGAATGACACAAAATTTTGTAAGCAAGTCATAAATGACATAACGGAACTATTCCCGGTCTCGAAATTCTGTTTGAACCTCAATAACACAAAAACACATCCCAAACCACAATAGGAACTTAAGGGACTTCTAATTTCAATATTTGGAGCCGAAACGCTCCCGGGTCATCAGAAACCCATTACGAACATACGCCCAGGTCCGAAATCATCATACGAAGCTACCAGAATCGTCGAAACTCGATTCCGGGGTCGTTTACCCAAAATGTTGACCGAAGTTAAACTTGGCCTTAAAGGCCAACCTTAAGGAACCAAGTGTACCTATAGCACTCTAAACACTTTCGAATCCCGGACCACCCGCCCTCGCAAGTCATAAATCACAATAAGCCGCTATGGGAAGTTTCATTTAGGGGAATGGGGTCCGATAACGCAAAACGACTGGTCGGGTCATTACACACACAATGATCACAAAAGTATAGCTCTATACCGATAAATCTTGGCACGAACCATGTGGTCTAGAATCTTGCTAATCATTGTACTCCCTCTGGAGCACCCTAAAATCCGCAACCGTGACTTCCGCGCTGAGTAGATCTTCTATAGATTTAAAGTTGTTTGAATAACTCTTTTGGTACTGATGTATAGGGTTATTAAGGAGGCAGACATACCACAATTCCCAACTTTATCTCTTGCAAAATCTCAGGCCTTATACATTCCAGGCCAAAATCGATATAAGACATGATTCCCGTAATTTATCCCTTGACAATGGACTTCCCCACTTGGCACAAAGTCGTAGGTCACAATGCCTGATAATTCACAATGTTAAACTTCACAGCTCATATAAATCAACCTCGTTGCTTTCAACTATTCCCTTGTTATGCAATACTGAAGTAGCTATAAATCCTTCTGGGATATGGGTCTAGATCCATTTGAGACTATACAATAGGTGCTGATGTTCGAGCTTTAGACTGAGCTCCGCTTCTGTCTCTTCCCCTAATCGTAGTTGTCATTGGGCTTCATCTCTTGTCCGGTTGTAGACACTTTGCGTGTTGTCGAGATTTGTAAGAGGACAGAGTAGGCAAGTTCAATCATCAATGGTAGAATAAATTCGCACGATGGAGTAGAACAGAAGTGAAATTGTTCCGAACTTAATAGCCTCTAAGAGATAAGTACAGACGTCTCCGTACCGATCCTTCAGACTCTACCAAGTTTGTTCGTGAATTGTGAGACCTAAGCAACCTAGTGCTCTGATACCAAATTGTCATGACCCAAATTATCCCAACCTTAGGGATCGTGATGGAGCCTAACACCACACTTGCTAGGCAAGTAAATGTTAGAGTTCACTCAACTATTTCCGTTAATTAATTATTTAAACCGGATAGAACAATTTTAAATTAAACTCGATCTAATGGCTTTCAATAAATAATTCCAATATAAAATAAATAAACAATAATTTAAGAGAGCCATGAAATAATTAAATAAATCTAGAACTACCCCAGAGACTGGTGTCATAATTTACGAACTACTATAGAATACTACAAATACTTGGCTGAAGGAAATAATGTAACTGTTTTGAATATAATAAAACAGCGTTTATGAAAATAGGAGAAAATTCTCGGGATCTGCGAACGCCGGCAGATATACCTTGTGTCCCGAATAAATGAATAGCCGATCTAAATATCTCTACTATTGGTCGGTACCTGGATCTGCACAAAAGTATGCAGAGTGCAGTATCAGTACAACCGACCCGATGTACTGAGTAAGTTCCGAGCCTAACCCCGACGAAGTAGTGACAAGGCTACGGCGGGGCATTAACAACATATAACATGTGACCATAATATATACATTAATGAAGTAAAACAATTCTACACGAACAAGAAAAATATAACTGAGACAATAAATATAAAGCAAGAAGGAATTCTAAACAATTGATTAAATACTGCAACATAAATAAAATAACTCAGTCGCCTTTTCCAGGCCTCAGCTATAACCAACTCTCAAATAATTTCCAAGTTTCTAAAATTTAACTTTAAATTAAAATAGTGCCAAAACTACGAAAAAAAGTAGTGAAAATAAAATAGTAAGTTTTCAAATCTTTGTTTTTCTTTGAAAATCAGTAAAAATCTAAATGTCCTCCCTTATTGTTCCTTGTTGCGGCGTGCAGCCCGCTCCCCCCTGTCCACCCTTATTGCTCCTCCCTAATTATATCACTCTTATTACTAATGTTGCGGCATACAACCCGATCCCACTTGTCCACCCTTATCACTCTTTGTTGCGGCGTGCAACCCGCTCCCACCAGACATCTCATATCAATTTATTCATAAATTTCACAATTCAGGCCAAGCCTTTCACAATATTTTTGTTTCAACAATTGCAAACAGAAAACAGTATAGCCCGTAAGCTTTAACCAATATCATTCCATAATAAAACCAGCCAGAATATATGTAACCACCGTAACACTGTCAACCCAACTCAGTCTTTATATACCATGATAGAATCAAGAGAACAGCCAATACTCTTAACACACTTACAATAACAATTGGAAATAAATCAATGAAACCAAATAACCACGTGAACCTCAATAATCACGAAACAGTTAAACTGCATTTCTACAACTTCCTCAATATTATCAAAAATGGAACAAACAAGAACATATATATATATATATACATATATATATATATATACATATATATATATATATACATATATATATATATATATATATATATATATATATATATATATATGTGTGTGTGTGTGTGTGTGTGTGTGTGTGTGTGTGTGTGTATATATGTGTATGTATATGTATATATATATGTGTATGTATATGTATATGTATACCTCGTAAAAACAACTCCAAACCGCTCAACCATTTTGTACCACAAGGGAACCAGCTAAACAACCAATACTCTTTCCAAAATAACCACCACAATATTTAACAACAAAATAATAACAAGGCCAAGTAGTCATAGAAACAATAACGAACATAGAACAATTAAGACAAGAATCAATTAAGTTGGAAACGGGAAAGGGATCATGCTTAACAGGAAATTTGGTGGTGCATAGATACTCGTCACCTCACCTATACACCACACACATGCATTTCACATAGCAAACAAGTGGGGTTTCCTATTCCCTCAAGTCAAAGTTAGACCAAACACTTACCTCAATTTCGTAGGCCACTCACTGCTCAATTATAGCTTTTCCTTTAGAATCTTGCTCTAACTTGCTCGAATCTAATCATAATTAACTCAATATCATCAATTAATGCTAAAGGAACTAACTTTATTGAAAAACATGACTTTTCCTATGTTTTCTCAAAAAAATGAAAACCCGACCCCGGTCCCGCTTGGTCTAAACTCGGGGTTTGGACCAAATTACGTTTACTCATTCACCCACGAACCCAAATATACAATTAGTTTCGAAATCTGACCTCAATTCGAGGTAAAAATTTGATTTTGACAAAATTTCCTAATTCTACTCAAACCCTAAATTTTTACCATAAAAATTCTTAGTTTTTTATTTAAAAGTGATGAAAAACAATGAGTAATTGAAATAGTAAAGTTTAGAATTGATTATCTATGACTTGCGGATGATATTTGGTGAAGAAATTCGTTACTAGAGCTGTGGGGTTCGAAAATTTGAAGAAGAAGAAGTCTGCCCATTTTATATATTTTTTTCTGCCAGCTATTCTGCCTCGTTTCTCGTGCCAAACGATACCTAAACTCAATTTTTATGTTCCAATGGATTCCTTGTGAAATTGTAGTCAAGTTAGAATTTCGAATCACTCAATTTGACCTATAATGAAGGATATATGTAGGTTTTAATATTTTCAAATAGTGCAGATTTTTAATACGCAGTCAGTGGCAATTTCGTAATTAACCTGAAAAATCTGGCAACCTTAGTGAAATGACCATGAAATCCTCGTACAATATCCAAATTCAATGATTCTTTTTTCTACGGGTCCATAATTACGATACGGGTCTAATACTTCATTCAAAATAGAAATCGGATCTCATTTGTTCAATATGATATCCTTTATACTTGAAGAAACGACGTCGAAACATAAGAAAGAAACGAGCGCAACACGACCCAAACCTATTTGAAACTCACCCGAGCCCTATGGGCTCTAAACAAATGATGCACGCAAATCTAAAAATATTATACGGACTTGTTCGTGTGATCAAATCATGAAAATAATATGTAAAACCACGAATTAAACCTCAAAACTCATCATTTTTCTCAAGAACACTTATAGTTCGTAACTTTTTCACCGGATGTCTGAATCACGTCAAACGAACCCCGTTTTTCACAAAATTTCACAGGCAAGGCCTAAATATCATAACAAGTCTGTACCGGGCTCCGGAATCAAAATACGGGCCCGATACCGATGATTTCAAACATTATTTCTTTTCTTTATTTCATAAACATTTCAGCAAAATAATTTCTTTCAAAAATTGATTTGTAAGGCTTGGGACCTCGGAATTCATTTCTGGGCGACGCTCGAGTCCCATATTTTACTGCGGACCTCTCGGGATCGTCGAAACATGGATCCGGGTCCGTATACTAAATATTGACCAAAGTCAACTATATTCAAATTTAAATCCAAGAAACCATTATTTCTCATATTTTCACATAAAAGCTTTTCGGTTTCACGCCCGGACTGCGCACGTAAATTGAGGTATTTAAAATCAGTCTTTTTATGGCTATTAAACATGGAACGGAGTCTAAATTTATAAAATGACCCCTTGGGTCATCACAATATTTAAGAGTGATAATTTTTCTATTAATCTACTATTGCGGAAATTAAACAAGTAACAACTAATTTATCAAGAATGCAAATGTGTATGATGAGATTTTACTTCAGAGGAGATGAAAATTTCAGGGTTGTGGTTGGTTTATCAGTCCTATTAAGTTCAATAATCACACTCGTTAATCCAGATTATATATGGTTTCTAATTAACCGGATCGTTTATATGAATAGCATGTTCCCACAATACTACTCGTCTGCCCACAATATATCAATCCTATATATATTTCTATGGTATTGAGTCTATCATGAACGAATATAATATGGTATTCAATTAAGCAAGACTGTTAGGTATATTCTTATCCTAACCGCGAAATCTTTCCCCGAGCCACGGGTTCAGAAACAAGCTCTCTCTAATTCTACTCTAATCTAAACACGGCTTTCCCAAGCATAGCATAGATAGTAGGGTGAATTGGTAGCTGCAACAATTCACAAATTAAAACTATAATTAAAGAAACAACCACAAGATGATAATCCGAATTAACAAAGATGTAATTAATAAACGTTAATAATCATGTCAACCACAACCCTAGAGCTAGAGTGCTTCGCCACTCATGTTCGTAATAACAATTTTTCAAGTATTTTGCATAAACAAATTATCAAAAAAAGATAAAGGGACGAAGAACTGTTGATGATCTCCTCCAGAAGTTGTCCACGTGATTCTTGCCTCCCGTCACAAAACTCTTCTAAAAATGGTGTTTATGATTATTTATATGTGTAGGAAAAGACCTAACCGAAATAATCAAGTTCAAAACTAAATAGAAGACAAAATAAACTTTAAAAACCCGAAACATGCTCGTCACGGACCTCGCCTTGCTAGGCAAAACGCCTGGTCCACCTCGCCTCAGCCTTCGCGCCGCAACCTCTGACGCGCGGTTTCCACTGTGCGACGCGAGGTCAAACGCGAGACATGTCTCTCGCGTCGCTGCTTGCTTCTTCAATTTGTTGTCTTCAAGTGCTGGTTGCCTAACTTATTCTTTCCTTTCCATGCTTTTATTTACTCATCTTCCATGGTAATTCCTTTAGCCTCCTTTATTTTCTTAAGTTTTGTCTTCTTTCTTCATGCATTAGCTTCCAATTCTGAACACATTTCTTTTGATCCATAATTGGCCTAATTCATCAAATTATCAAATAATTAGTGTAATCTTTATAACTAGAAAATGTTGGATATATTTAATATAAATACAACCAAAAAGCAATAGAAATGTGAATAACGTAATATCGAAACTTATAAAAATATGCTCAACATCACATACATACATATATATGTTGGGATATATTATGAACCATGCGGTTTAGACATAGTATTTTGTTTTATTCTTTATGGAATAATTGTTTAATTAATTTATTTAATTCAATAAAGTATTATTTTAAATAAATCATTTGTTATATGTGTGTCCTTTTATTTATGTAGTAGACAATTTAGGGTATGGAGTCTTAGCTCATGCACAGAAGATTAAATTATTGGTTCTCATAATTAACAAACTATTGTTCACAATCAAAGATATTGTTGGACAAAATATCTTGATGATTGTAGCACAAGATTATCGTATAATTTGCCTTGATTATGGGAGTGACTTTACTCCGACTTCTTGTGCTAGTATACTTAGTGTATATTGAACGGACCAAGTAGAGAAAAGATATTTTTGTACTGAATATATAAATCATTTTCTCTAAATTCATTAAATGAGCTTATACTCCTAATCTTGATATAATTATTATGATCAACGTAATTTGCTTATTGTATTGATTTATCAAAAGGTACGACTCTATTCAGAGTTAATGTATACCTAATAGATTGGACAATAACGAATAATATTTGTGAATTATAATTAGTTGATAGAATCCATGACTCGGTTCTGAGTTTGATGATACCCCTTTATGTGAGCTTATAAGTTTTCATGTGAAAACCCGGCCGGTCGATTTTGTATCTGTCACATGAAATAGTTTAAGCGGAATTCTAAAGGATTTAATTAGTTGATTAAATTAAATTTTCAGTGATTTAATTTGATTAACTGGTATTTGAGATCTTAACATGGGGAGTTAAAATAAGTGTTATTGAATTTCGAAATTCATATTAAGGAGTTCAATTGCAGTTTTTTAGTGGAACAAATTGCAATTAATTATAGTAAGAATTAATTGATGCTAATTTCGAATTAATGCTATAATTGGTAGCCTCTTATTATTTATGTGGTCTCTGCTATGCCTAGTAAAAACCTGAACAAGACTTGAGTAAAAAGTGACTTGGGAGAAAAGTCATCTTGTAGAGCTAGAGTGTGATTCTACTTGTAAAAGCAGAATCCTACACGTTTTTGGTTGCACAATTTCGACCAAAAAATAACTCTACTTAAGGAAGACTGATTTCACCTAATTACTTATTTTTGAGAGTTGTATTATTTTTGCCCACTCAAAAACAAAATCGTCCAAGTTTTACTAGGCATATAGGAGAAGACTACAGCACTGGATTCTTGTTGTTTGGAAGATTTGTGCAACAATTTCAAGAGGTTAGTGCTTCTAATCTTGTGATTATATCATTGTCTAGTGTACATGTATTTGATGCTAGGTTTGGATGCTTGCTTCCGCTGCGCGTGTTCTAACAATTGGTATCAGAAATCGTCTTACATCTAACTAGATAATGTAATACAGCATGAATAGAGTAATATTAAAACGTGTTGTTTGATGATACATGTTTGGTATGATTATTCTATGTCAAAAACGTAATTTTTTTTATTAGTATCTTAATTCTGAAATTATGAATTAATATACACATGCATAAACAATGGTGTTATATTTAAGGACAGTCTGTTTAATTACGTTTTTGATGAATAGCAATTTATTTTTTAATAAAAATGTGACTATTTTTGAATGCTATTAATTCTGTAATTATGGGTTAATACACATATGCATAAACAGTGAATTAAATCTGTTTTAGTTGCATTTTGTCCATAATCAGAGAGAGTGTTATATTAATAAAAATTTGACTGTTTTGTATGATATTAGTTCTGTAATTCTGGACTAATATACAGAATTATGAACAGTGGCATTATTTGAACAGTGAAAAACATATTGTTTTTTTTACAATTCTGTGTAAACACGTTTTTATTAAATAATAATAAAAATATTATTTTGAGTTATGATTTAACATGCATATGTATATTATGTGATTTGAACTAGTCAAAATAATTAAAACCCTTAAAACGCCAAAAACAGAATTCTAGTAATAGGTCATGAATTTGGAATTCTGAAATTCTGTCAAACTTCGATTGCCTCAAATTTGGTAGGTTCATTGGAATCGGCCCAACTTAAAAAATACATCAGCTTTGCTGATGATGTACGTCATTTTTTGGGCTTTCGAGGTCGTTTAGATGGGTTTTTAGCCCTTTTCTATTTTCTGGAATTTTGTTTTAAAAAAAGAAGTTTTTTTAAAAGAAATCACTGATGGTAGGGTTCAATTCTCATGATTTTCAATCATGTTTTACAGTAATATAATGAATTTATATGTTGACATAGGTCTTCTTCCACATCGGATAAGTTCAATATAGCTGATTACTGTAGTTTTGCCTCTAGTTATTTTGATTACTTGTATTAACTCTCCAACTGAGTTACATGTTAATTCAATGTAACTAGAGTTTATAAAAGTGATATTTACCAATCTTAAATTAACAGTTTACTCTCCATCTGAGTTGGTCCTGTTTTAATTTATGGGATAATTATCTTACATAACTCATATATTTTGCATGAATAGTTAAGTTTCCCTAACGAATCTAACTGTTCAATCAACATGGTTATATGTGTAATGTGCTGTTTTGAATTTAATTATTCTAAATACATAACTAATGATCTATTTAATGTGAATATCTCTCAGATTAACCATGTCTTCATTCAACCCACTTACCTCAATTCTGAACCAAAACAAGTTAGAAGGACCGAATTATGTTGACTGGAAAAGAAACCTTGATATTGTCCTAACTGCTGAAGGTTACAAATTTGTAATTACTGAGGAGTGCCCAGAAAAACCTGAAAATGCTACTGATGATCAGGTTAAGGCCTATGACAAATGGGTTAAGGCTGATGAGATGGCGCGATGTTACATTCTTGCCTCTATGGCGAATGTTTTGCAACATCAGCATCAGTCTATGGGGTCTGCTTATGATATGCTCGAAAGTCTCAAAGAGATGTTCGGTGAGCAAAATCGTGCAGCTAAGCAGACAGCCATGAAAGCCCTTTTGAACACCAAGATGGCTGAAGGATCATCAATCAGGGACCATGTTCTGAAGATGATGAGTCTTCTGAATGAACTGGAGGTCCTTGGAGCTATGATTGATAAGGAGCCTCAAGTTGAGATGGTCCTGCAGACTCTTCCTGACAGTTTTCAACAATTTTACTTGAACTATAACATGAACAAAATGGATTTGTCACTAGCGAAATTGTTGAATGAGCTGCAAGCGGCAGAATCTATTATCAAACAACAAGCTCCAGTTGTGGCACTCAATGTTGAGAAAGCTTCGGTTTCTAAGTCAAAAGGCAGTAAGAAAAAGAAGAAGGCTCAAAATTTTTTGGCACCTGGTGGTGCGGCTGGTATGAAAAAGCCCAAAGGCAAGTGCTATCATTGCAAGCAACCTGGGCATCACAAGAAGCAATGCCATGCCTATCTGGCAAAGTTGAATAAGCAAGGTAATTCAAATTTAAATGTCGTTGAAACTTGTTTAGCGGCTGTTTCTACCATGTTTTGGTGTGTAGATTTGGGAGCCACTAATCATATCTGCACTACTTTGCAGGGGTTTCAGGAAACGCGACGGCTAAGGGAGAATGAAGTTTGCGTTTTCAAGCCAATGGCGAGCCAGCAACAGCTTTAGCTTTAGGAGATATTAGAGTTTCGTTTAGTAGTGATAGAGTTTTAGTTTTAAAAGATGTTCTCTATGTACCTTCTATTAGAAGGAATTTGATTTCGGTTTCGAAAATAATGGATGCTGGTTATAATGTTTATTTTGCTAATAACTTTGTTGTTATTAAGTTCAACAAACGTTTTATCTACACTGCTGCTAGAGTACATGACCTTTTTATTCTTGATACATCTCCTCATGTGCTACAACAACCAAAAGAATTAAACAACATTAATCTGCCACATAAAAGAAAATGTATTTCTGAATTGGGTCAAACTTATTTGTGGCACTTACGTCTAGGTCATATAAATCTAAATAGGATTTCGAGATTGGTCTCTGATGGACATTTGAGTTCATTGAAAGTGGAGTCACTACCAACATGTGAATCATGTTTAGAAGGTAAAATGACCAAGAGACATTTTCCCTCNGTATTTCTGAATTGAGTCAAACTTATTTGTGGCACTTACGTCTAGGTCATATAAATCTAAATAGGATTTCGAGATTGGTCTCTGATGGACCTTTGAGTTCATTGAAAGTGGAGTCACTACCAACATGCGAATCATGTTTAGAAGGTAAAATGACCAAGAGACATTTTCCCTCAAAAGGAAATAGAGCCAGCGATAAACTAGAATTAATTCACTCTGATTTGTGTGGACCTATGAATATACAAGCAAGAGGTGGTTTTGAGTATTTTGTGACTTTCACAGATGATTACTCAAAATATGGATACATTTTTCTGTTGCGACGTAAGTCTGAATGCTTTGAGAAATTCAAAGAATTTAAGACGGAAACGGAGAAACGACATGATAAACATATCAAAACATTGTGATCTGATCGTGGTGGTGAATACCTTTCTGCGGAATTCATAAAATACTTATCACATAGTGGAATTAGATCTCAATTATCTGACCTAAGAACACCACAAGAAAATGGTGTGGCAGAAAGAAAAAATAGGACCCTTATGGAAATGGTTAGATCAATGTTAAGTTATTCCGATTTTCCTTCTTCCTTTTGGGGATATGCTTTAGAAACAGCAAATTACATTCTAAATTTGGTTCCTTCAAAGTCAGTACCTTCAACTCTAGTAGAATTGTGGACTAGGCGCAAGCCAAGTTTACGGCATATTCGGGTTTGGGGTTGTATAAATTGGAATCAAGGGCAGAAGTATGCATTTTTATTGGATATCCAAAAGGAACTAAAGGCGGCTTGTTTTATTGTCCCAAAGAAAAGAAGGTAATTGTTACGACATATTCCAGATTTTTAGAAGAGGACCATTTAACAAACCATATTCCTAGAAGTAAACTAGTTTTACAGGAATTAAATAATGGAGTAAATAAAGACTCATCTCTTGAATGTATCCCGGAAGCCAGTATTGACATACCACTGCATTATCGTAGTGGGAGAAATATCAATAGGCAGCAGATTGCACAAGAGCAATTGCATGACATCTTACTACCCCAAAGTAGTGGGAGTAATGTTGAGCAACCTCAGATTGTTGAGCAAACTCAGATTGTTGAACAACCTGAAATTGTTCTGGAGCCTGCACTCCAAGAGGAAGTTAATGATATCCCAGCACCTCAAAGTGTGGAGGATAACATTGAGGCTTCAGTTTTAATAAAATGATGTTGTGACTCAATAACAAAATCAGCCTCCACCTATAGTGACTAGTCGTAGTGGGAGAATTATTAGAAAACCTCTCCGGTTTGTGCTCTTGGGAGAATCTTATGATAGAATCCCTAAAGAGCCTAATATAGAACCTATTAATTACTAAGAAACACTACCGGATACAGATGCTGATAAATGGATTGATGCTATGAATTCTGAAATGGAGTCCATGTACTCCAATCAAGTTTGGGATCTTGTAGAACCACCTACTGAAGTCAAATCCATTGGTTGTAGATGGATCTATAAGAAAAAGAGAGGAGTGGATGGAAAAGTGCAAACTTTTAAAGCTAGGCCTGTTGCAAAAGGGTTTACTTAAAAAGAAGGGACCAATTATGAGGAAACTTTTTTGCTAGTAGCCATGCTTAAATCCATTAGGATTCTCTTATCCATTGCTGCTCATTACGATTATGAGATCTAGCAAATGGATGTCAAGACGGCTTTTCTAAATGGAAGTCTTGATGAGTGCATCTATATGACACAACCAGTTGGTTTCATTAAAAGTGGAAATGAGCACATATTGTGTAAATTAAATAAATCCATTTATGGATTGAAAAAAGCTTCTAGAGCATGGAACACTTGTTTTGACGCATCGATTAAAACCTTCGATTTTAATCAATGTGAAAATGAGTCTTGTGTCTATAAGAAATGGAATGGAGATAAAGTTATATTTTTGATTTTGTATGTAGATGATATTTTGCTCATAGGAAATAATGTGAGCATGTTGAATTCAGTAAAGGAATGGTTGTCCTCACGTTTCGATATGAAAGACTTGGGACATGCAGCACATATCCTTGGGATCAAACTTATGCGAGATTGAAATCAAAGGATATTAGGCTTGTCCCAAGCACTTTATATTGATACTATTCTCACCAGGTTTGGCATGCAAGATTCCAAGAAAGGATTTCTCCCTTTTAGACATGGGATCTCTCTGTCGAAAGATCAGTCCTCAAAAACGACTGATGAGATAGAAAACATGAAGGCGGTCCCTTATGCTTCTAGTGTAGGGAGCCTCATGTATGATATGTTATGTACTAGACGTGATATCTGCTTTGTTGTTGGCATGGTTAGTAGATTTCAGTCTAACCCTGGACGAAAACACTGGATTGTCATTAAGCATATAATAAAGTACTTGAAAAGGACTAGGGATTATATGTTGGTGTATCACTCTGGTGATCTTGCACCCAATGGCTATACTGATTCAGATTTTCAGTCAGATAGAGACTCTAGAAAATCTACCTCAGGATATGTTTTTACCTTAGGAGGTGGAGTCATAAGTTGGAGGAGTATGAAGCAATCGTGTGTTGTTGATTCCACCATGGAAGCCGAATATGTGGCTGCATCTGAGGCAGCTAAAGAGACTGTTTGGCTCAGTAACTTTTTCAAAGAGCTTAATGTAGTTCCTTTAGTTCAAGCACCGATTGTACGTTATTGTGACAATAGTGGTGCAGTTGCAAACTCGAAGGAACCAAGAAGCCATAAAAGGAGTATACATATTGAGCGTAAATGTCACGACCCAAACTGGAGGATCATGACTAGCACCCGGGACACACTTGCCGAGGACCAACGTACATTTTATCTAACCTTCTTATTATCTTTACGGGATAACGAGATCAATATAAATGGTAGATATGGATCATGAACATACATCACATGGGATGAAAATATTTCTAAGAAACTACATAAAAGGTACAAGCTACAACGCTGCCATGAAAGACTATACAACAAAAATTAGCCAACAAGGCATACCAAACTATAAATGAGTCAACACATGTCTATAAGCCTCTAAAGGAGCATAAGTAATGCAACATAGCTGGAAAAGGGCCCTTACATACCCATAATATCTATAACAAAAATGCATACCAAGACCACGGCAAGTCTGGAGAAGGGATCTCGCCTATAACCGCTGAACTGGAAAGCCTATTGTGGTGGGGGAGCTGTGTCTACCTGTCTATCAGGACCTGCAGCACGACATGCAGCGTCCACAAATAAAAGGACGTGAGTACGAATAAAGTACTGAGTATGTAAGGCAGGAAAGCATAAATAATAACAGTAATGTAAAGAGAGATGTAGGAGATACAACATGTAGCATCTGAGTGCTTCTAAGAGACATTAACATGAAATGCATGATACATATATACACATAATATTTTTAAATATCCGCCTCTGTGGGCATCATCATCATCATCATAGAACATTCACCACTGTGGGCATCATCATCATCATATCATACCCGGCCTCAAAGAGGGCTCGGTAAACCCAACTGATCAGTGGTTGCACAATAGGTGCCATACACGGCCGACTATAGCGCGGCTCGGTAGAGTAAAATACATACATATATATAATACATGTAGGACTCATTGGAATCATGTTCTGAACATTTCGGAGTGACGTAAGGCCGATATTCTCCGTACATATCATTAGGGATAACTCTTCATCGAGAATCTTATAAGAATCAGGAAGTACCAACAACATTGATAACATAAGAATAAGAGAAGCAACCTCAACATTAATTGTTCCATAAGAAGGGAAACAATGTAAGTACTGCTAGCTTCTAAGAGTAGAGTATCTTTGGAAGCTCGTTCATTGCATTATGTACAATCGGAGTCGTGAAAAAGAAGGAAAGGGATAGCCTCACATACCTTGTATATACAGCCCCAACCTCAAGCTACGTAAATGTCACAACTCCTTAATCTACAATAAGAGAAACAACGCTATCGTTATCGTTTAAGCGTCATAACTATTATTTATCGACCACAACCTATTTTACAATGAAACGGACAGAATATCCCCTATTTATATGAATTCAAACAAGTCAAAAAAATCACCAAACAGCCCAAACAACATCAATAATAATCATATTGAGCCTCCCAAAACAGTCCACACACAACCTAATCACTTCACACATAAGACGACCACCGTAGTCGTGTCAAACGACCCGGAAATATTACAATGAACGACCAGATCACAACCCTACATCTATATGGTGTTTCTACACACCCTTCCTCCTCAAAAACTCCACAAAACAGTAGTAAAACACGCAGCCCAACAACAACACAAAACAGTCCGCTACAAGTCAAATAACTCGAACTCACGGCTTCCGATCACCGTCCCGTGAGTTCTAACTATCAGAAAACATATTTATCAACCTTACTTGATATTTAAAAACTTAAATACATATATTAGACGTTTCTTAACTATGAATTACCTTCCAAAACTCTAACTACAAATAAAAAGGAGAGGCGGTATAATGAAACTTACGTCGTAGGGATCGTTTTGATGTTATTGCTTCTCGAGTTCATGCCCGGAATGATAATCTTCTTTGAAACCCTAGAAGATAGCTTGAGGTTATGTTTATGGGTGTTCTATGGTCTTTTTATGCTGAATAATAAATAAAAAGCCGACCTAAGGTTTATATATATCAAGTTTTGAAAAGTCAAAGAGGTGCTAGCTTGGCACCCTAGGATTGGTCCATCTTCTGATGCTTATATCTTTTTATCCTGATGTCATATGAATGAATGGTTAAGAGCGTTGGAAACTAAATTCCAAGACCTTCGATTTGGTATATTATATGTCCCAATAAGACCTCATATAGAACATAAAATGTATTTCTCAAAAAGCTCTAGTGATCCACCTACTTGTCACTTATGATGTCTGCGCAGTCTCGCGAAACTGCAAATATCTCTATATTCCTATGTCGTATCGATGAACGGTTTAATGCATTGGAATCTAGACTCATAGATATTAAATTTGGTTGGTATATCATCCAATAATTCCAAGTATATTGGGAGAAAATCTCAGTTACATTTGACCTAATTTTCAGCGTATTATGAGTGTAACTTGTGAAGACCTTTGCCGACTTTTGTTCCACAACTTGCTTGACTTCAAAATGTAGAACACAACTATCATACGATAAAATTTAACTCATAGAATAATATCCTTATCATGTAATGAACCATAGTCTCACCCTAAATTACATGTTATAACATTTCAAACTCGTAGACTTTCGACGAAACTTATTTTCTTCAATTGGTTTAGCTTCTAAGCTTTCCAACCCTCTTGGTACTCGTTATTCATGATCTTAAATATTTGTAACCTCCAATGTAACATGATTAATTACTTTATATTCCATCAAATATAATCTTATTTCTGAGCTTACATCAATTGACTTACGATGTACTCTCACGTACGAAAACATGGGGTGTAACATCATTCCCCCCTTTGGAACATTCGTCCTCGAATGTTGACTAATGCACTTTTCCATATATTAAGCAATAAATCTTACGAATAATTTAATATTGTATTTTCCATCTAGGGATTTTTTCGGTGAATAAATCCAAAGGCTAGAACATTCCCCCCTTTAGGCCTCTTTCTCACACCACGACTTGTGGTCGAACTCCTTTCAATGTCGTAACTATTTCTACCTTCTTTCATGCAGCCTAGACAATTCTAACCTTGAATGTGCGCCAATGCGACTCTTATCTCCTTTCTTTTTCTTGTTAGCTTTTAACCTATCTTTAGGATTCACTTGGTGAACATATATTGTACTATGACAAGCTATCCCTATGGGCATCTATAGGTGTACTAAAGTTATTTGTTTTGTATTTTGTTGAACTTACGACTATTGCTATGTCTTGTTTCACAGCCTCAGTTATCTATGCTTATGGCTTTACCACTACTAGGTAGGTCATACTATACCATAACTCTTTCATTGGTTTATTATTATGGAGAATTGCCACCCAATTCTAGGTTTTTCTCTCACCGCTTATCCTATATGTATAAATCTAAGCCATTTAATTCTTCATTATTACCGTCCATCTTAATAATGATAGCATAATCTCATCTCATACTTTGTATCTTTCATCCATTCATTGTTGATTCACCTTAATATTGATCTATAATATACCATTGATAATTTAAAATCTCTTATGTAATATATCGTCACTAGGGCTCACGTCTCATCGGAGAACATCTGAAGTGATTTTCCTGATCCACTTAGGGACGATACTATAATGCAATAACTGTATTTAATAGCATCCCAATGTGATTCATCTTATGGGGGTATTCTAATCCCGTGCAGTTCATAAAATACTTGTTCTCTAAATCATTACTCAATCAAAGGTCAAAACGTCATCATCTTATCATTTATCACAATTACACCCTTACTTTACTACCATGGTAGCATTTTATCTCTTCAAAATGCTCCTAGTTTTAAACTCTATTGAGCTCACTCATGCTATACTGAGATTTGTATAATTGTATGGAAACCATCAGCTNCACCTTTTCTTATCCTTACTCATGCCTAGCTAAAACCTTGTTGCTCTACCATACTTTAGCTTGCGACCTACGCACATCTACTTATACTACTCGTAACCTTCCTTTCATCATGTTAGCACCATAGATTTCCTTTCACGCCTTCTCAGTTGTCTTTGAATGTAAACAATTACTTTTCCTGGTCGTTCTTCCACTTGCCGCATTGATACTTAGCTTATCTTAGTGCAAGGCAATACGGGAGTTCCCTGTAACTCATATGATCTCAATTATCAAATTTTAATTGATTTTTTTCGTCTTCTTCCGTTCATTAGCTACGATAGGTGCCACTTTCTTATGAAGTGCATACAACATTATAGTGAGACTGCTGTTACAAGACCATTTCTACTTTAGGTCACTATGCTTATGTTGAAGCCTGCTTCCTTACTTCCTCAGCTAGTCTTTCGTTGTATTACTTAGGGAAGAACTTCTAACTCTTATAAAGCTGAGACCTTATTACATTGTATATCCCACGGTATTTCTGATGCTCTTACTCGCCTATCATTATCCTTAGTTACTTACCTCCATGCCCTTGTGCTTGTAGGGTTTCTTCTGAATTGAAATTTCAGTTGTCTCCATTGTGGAACTCTCTTTTATTTCCGTAACACTTATATTGTACCTTCTACTACCCCATCTCCTATCTGAATATTTCTCGAGGATTACGATTTTTGTATCTAAGAGACTGAATTTCCTATGATAGGTTTCACTACGTTTATCTTGCATGATCTACTGACTTACCTATATCCTCCTATCTAGCCATAACTAGGCTCTTCCTGAATCAACTACCG
>ML422755.1:57076-77642 GCA_005239525.1 Nicotiana knightiana | reverse complement strand
TTAAAAGTCTTGAGAAAAGTGATTAAGTAACAATTTAGTATTTTATAGACTCAATTGATACGTAAAATTCCCTGTGGGAACGACTTTGAGTGTAATACCCCAGATTATATTTGCAGTGCCCGTTTAGTCTTTCTATAAGACATAGTTGAGCGTGATCAGCCCTCCACCCTCTCCTCCTTTTAGTCCTCCTAAAGGCAAGAACAAAGGCAAAAAGAAAATGGAAGATTCAGGCAACAACATAAATGAGAATGTGGTTGAACGGGTAGAGGCCACTAATGGCCAGGGTATTCGGATTCAGAATGAAACTGTGTCACATCTGGAATGGAAGTTGTCAAAGTTTCAAGAAGAGCTTGATCAAGTTCGGAATCTGGCAAACCTGTCATTCTCCCTCAACGTCCCAGACGTCAACATCCAGAATCCTACACCTCCTCAAAACATCCCAAAACAGCATTATCATCCCGCAGCTCATAATCACAACACCCCACCAAAGAACCAAACTCTTCCAGCACAATGCAACGCCTGCCAAACTCCAAATAACACTCCACTGCTTATCACAAAACCTCAGAACTCCACAAAGGACCATTTCCACACTCATGCGCCAGGCCACCATAATAATCCCATCTATGTGGAGACCATGCCACACTCCACTCCCCCTATCACATACACACCTGAGTCTGACGAAAAGGACCTGCTTATCAAGAACTTGGCCGAGAAACTTAGGAAGCTGACCAGCTGGGTTCAAGGTGTCGAGGGAATCAAGGGAGTCGAAGGGTTGAACTATAAAGACCTCTAAATACAGCCCGATGTCGAACTGCCCGAGGGATACAAACCTCCTAAGTTTGAAATGTTTAATGGTAGAGGTGATCCAAGGGTCCATCTGAGAACTTATTGTAACAAGCTGGTTGGAGTAGGGAAGGATGAAAGTATCCGCATGAAGTTTTTCATGAGGAGCTTGAAAGGAGATGCGTTCTTGGTACATCAGCTAATATCCCAAGAAATGGTCGAATTGGGTAAGCATCGCATCTGACTTTATGGACAGATTCAGGTTCAGCACAGAGAACGCCAGACGTGTTTTATATTCAGAATTTGAAAAAGAAACCCATAGAGACATTTCGCGAGTACGCTAGTCGCTGGAGGTCCGAAGCTGCCAAGGTCAGGCCCGCCTTAGAAGAGGAACAAATGAACAAGTTCTTTGTCCGGGCTCAGGACCCGCAGTACTATGAACGATTGATGATGATCGAGAACCACAAATTCTCTGATATTATCAAGCTGGGGGAGAGAATCGAAGAGGTTATTAAAAATGGTATGGTCACGAATTTTGAAGCCTTGCAAGCTACAAATAAGGCTTTGCAGTCTGGTGGTGTGTCTAAGAAAAGAGACGCGGGAGCCGTGATGGTTGCACAAAGAACCAAATCCCCACTCAAATACCAAACTTACCCAACACCTCCACTCACATATCAACCAACCCCAAATTACCAAGCACCCTCACCCTCATACCAAGCTCCACCACCCACTTATCAATCACCTCCACCACCAACTTATTGATCACCTCCACCATCGACATATCAACCTGCTTCACCCAGATACTATCAACTCGCTCATGTCTACCACACTTGAAATTCTCAACCATCTCATTTCCAATCACCCCCCTGCACGCCAAGACGAAGCCAGTGGGTGGAGTCCACAGACTGCATCCAATATGTCCAAAAATGCCACCGTTGTTAGATACACACAGATATGATAAAGATACCTCCAAACGAGACCATGGCCGTTCGCAGCCTGGGGCATGGACGTTATTGGACCAATCGAGCCTGCCGCCTCCAACAGACATAAGTTCATTCTGGTAGCCATCGACTATTTCACCAAATGGGTCGAAGCAGCATCCTACAAAGCAGTGACTAATAAAGTCGTGGCAGACTTTGTCCGCGACCGTGTTGTTTGTCGATTCGGGATTCCTGAGTCAATCATCACCGACAATGGTTCCAATCTCAATAGTGATTTGATGAAAGCTATGTGCGAGGCTTTCAAGATCAAACCCAAGAATTCCACAACTTAAAGTCCTCAGATGAATGGAGCTGTAGAAGCCGCCAACAAAAACATCAAGAAGATACTAAGAAAGATGATAGAAAGGCACAAGCAGTGGCACGAGAAGTTATCATTTGCCTTATTGGGATATCGCACCACAGTTCGCACCTCAACAGGGGCAACTCCCTATATGCTAGTTTATGGTACTAGGGTTGTTATTCCAGCCAAAGTTGAGATTCCATCTCTAAGAATTATACAAGAAGCTGAGCTCAGCGACGCAGAATGGGTAAAGAGCCGTTATGAGCAACTAGTGCTCATAGACGGAAAGATAATGAATGCAGTATGTCATGGTCAACTCTATCAGAACAGAATGACCCGAGCCTTCAACAAGAGAGTCAAGCCTAGACAGTTCACACCGGGGCAGCTGGTGCTGAAGAAGATCTTTCCACATCAAGATGAAGCCAAAGGGAAGTTCTCTCCCAACTGGCAGGGTCCATACATGGTTCACCGGGTACTGACAGGAGAAGCACTTATAATCGCATAAATGGACGGAGAAGTCTGGCCAAAGCCAATCAATTCAGATGCAGTCAAATGCTAGTATGTGTAATCTTTATGCTTTCTCAATGATGTAAATTGAACTACGCCTGACCTGATTCCCGTTTAAGAGGGGATACGTAGGCAACCCTATAGGTTCGGTAACAATTCAATAAAAAATTCATTTTTCCCCGCAATTGGAAACTGGGGCAGAATTTTAAGAAGGACCCTTAAAATTCTGAAGCAAGTTCAGCCAATCGCCGCACGAGCAACAACCAGAAGCATTCATCCATCCAACTGGGGCAGAATTTTGAGGAGGACCCTCAAAATTCTGAAGCAAGATCAGCCAATCGCCGCACGAGGAACAGTCAGAGACATTCACCCATCAAACTGGGGCAGAATTTTGAGGAGGACCCTCAAAATTCCATAGCAGGAGAGGTTGCAATGTCCCGAGCCGTGTCACGGTCTTCGGTTCATCCCAAAATTATTTTTTAATTATACATTATGCTTTTACAAAATCATGCATGTTTGTTTTTGAAACAGCTTTGTTTAGCAACGCTACCCCAATAATACAGACAGCATCATCAGATCGAGCCCAGTAAGTCAAGAAAAGCCAGCGGGGATACGAACTAAACCCCCCGTTTATAGAACTCACGATCTTCCTTTGGTTGCAGGCACTAAGGTCGCAAAATTCCTAAATGAACTGTCCGCACAGGGGATAAACGTTATCTAAAATACGACTCTCAAAACTGCTGCACTTGCCGACGTTCGCACATGCCTCAATGCTCCGCAGTCACAATGCTCTCAATAATCACAATGTCGCAATTCATCACCAGCTAAGAATTCCTAGTGTCATTTTATTTCTTTCATAAGTCTACCTTTCTGCCTTCCAAGGTTAAGCTCTACCTCCATCTACATTTTGCATAAGGCTACTATTCTGTCTTCCGAGACTAAATGTTGTCTCCATCTGCATTTGCATATTTGCATAAGGCTACCATTCTGCCTTCCGAGGTTAAGCTCTACCTCCATCTACATCATTGCATAAGGCTACCATCCTCCCTTCCGAGACTAAACGCTGTCTCCATCTGCATTTGCATCTTTGCATAAGGCTACCATTCTTCCTTCCGAGGTTAAGATCTACCTCCATATACATCATTGCATAAGGTTACCATTCTACCTTCCGAGACTAAGCGTTGTCTCCATCTGCATTTGCATCTTTGCATAAGGCTACCATTCTACCTTCCGAGGTTAAGCACTACCTCCATCTACATCATTGCATAAGGCTACCATTATGCCTTCCGAGACTAAATGTTGTCTCCCTATGCATTTGCATCTTTGCATAAGGCTACCATTCTGCCTTCCTAGGTTAAGCTCTACCTCCATATGCATCATTGCATAAAGCTACCATTCTGCCTTCCGAGACTAAACGCTGTCTCCATCTGTATTTGCATCTTTGCATAAGGCTACCATTCTGCCTTCCGAGGTTAAGCTCTACCTCCATCTACATCATTGCATAAGGCTAGCATTCTGCCTTCCGAGACTAAGCAGTGTCTCCATCTGCATTGTATAAGGCTACCATTCTGCCTTCCTAGACTAAGCTCTGCCTCCAATTTACCTTTCGAGACTAATCGCTGTCTCAAGCACTATTTACTTCACTTTCCTTTCGGGCTAAGCTCTGCCCTTTTATTCATAAGACTAAGCTCTTTCTCGTCAGCATCATTCTATTGCATCTGCATAGGCTGAAATATCGCCAACTCATCCAAAGGCGTCATCATTCGGAGGCATCATTTTCATGGCCCGAGAACACCATGCCATGGCCTGAAGATCTCTTTCAACCTCTGCATATGATTATTCAAAGGCATCATGGTTCGGAGGCACCATCCTCATGGCCCGAGAACATCATTTTCATGGCCTGCGAATCCTGCATCAAGCAATTCATAGCCCAGAACGTCATGGTCTGAGGACGTCATCCTTAACCGTCTGAAGACATCATTCATGGTCCAACGGGAATCTGCATCATATTTAAATTACACACAATATATTCTTGTATTATTTATTTGCAGGTAATCCGGCGAGCAAGCTGCCATCCCGGCAGGAGCGGTTCCGCTCCAGTTCTCCTAACCACCCCGTAAGCCGCTTATTCAATCAGTCCTAAATGTTGCGTCCGTTCTTGTAAGAAACTTCATCGGTATACTTCACCGATGACTCCTGAACTACATACGGCATGATTCTTGTAAAACTAGGGATATGTAGGCAACTCAAAAACCAGGGTGCGGCCGAAATCTCTCCAAACCATTTCACTCGGTCAAAATTAGCCATCATATCTTTACCCGACAACTCTTTCATCCTTCCCGGGTAAAGATGGGCAGTTGTTGATGCCCAATTTCCCTCAAATTATTTTTAACTTGCATATATACCTTCAAAATCAGGTTTCCATAACAATTGGTATTTTCTATAATTTTACCATATTTTTATTAATTTATTTTAATTCATCCATTGTTTTCATTTCTAATAATTAATTATAAATTGCATTACAAATAATTTCAAAAATATTTCTTCAATTAATATATTATTTTTAATCCTATTGAGACCAAATTATTTCACAATTAGCCAGATTGGCACTCTTTGGCTATAATTGCAATAACTTTGCAACTATAGCTTAATCATATGTTTTATGCTATTTTGGCCCAATAATTAGTCATTTTATATTTTAAATACTAATTAATCATGCTAATTTAATTTTATTAAGCATCAATTTAATTTTTATAATTATCAGCTATTTTTATAAATTATTTATCCATTTTTAATTGGGTATTTAATAGTTAGCCACTATTATTTAAATTCTAGCCTAATTAAATGTGATCATTAACCCATTCAACCAGCCCAATATTCTAGCCCAGTTTTCAAATCTCACCCGGCCCAGTCCCCCTTTTTAATCTGAGCCGTTGATTAATTCAAATCAACGGCCCAGATTGAAACTTACCTTAATTAATCCTTAATGACTACCCCCTCCCTTCTCATTTCCCCCGTCTTTCATTCTCTCTCACCTTCTCTCTGGTTCTCTCTAGTTCTCTCGAGAACTTTCTCACCTCCCCCCCCCCCCCCCCCCCCGATGAACTCTGTCTCTCTTCTCCGGCCACTTCTCTTACCGGAAACCATGAGGTCTCACCCATTCTAGCCTATGTCTCCTCCTATGCCAGCTTTACACTACCTTGAGGTCTTCAAGTGAACCTGGAGCGGTTCAACTCCCACCCATGGCCTTTCAGCCATTTTTCGGTCATCTACGGCCTTCTGAGTAAGATCTCTTCATTTTTATGCCGGATGTTGTGGTTCTTTAGCCGATTTTTCTTCTCTTTGGGTTGTCTCCATGAAACCCTAACTACTATCCTTGCGTCTCATGAGCTTTATTATTCTCTGAAAATTTACCCTATGGTGTTCATCTATGTCTCTGATTTTCTTGCTTTTCCCGCTTACATCAATGTTTACTCTGTAATTCATGTGAATCCCTAATTTCGGATGATTTTACTCTACTATGATTACTAGGGTTTTAGATTTCTTGACCATTATCTATTTAATTCTTCTTAACTTCCTTTAGCTGATGTTGTCCTTATTCGAGTCCCTGATTCCCTGGGACTAGTGTCCTTCACTGATCTCCTATGGTAATACATTACTGATTTTGACCCATGAGTTATTAACTTGCCTTATTTGATTGCTTCTACTGTTCATCGATTCTTATAGACCTTTCCTTATTTAGATTTTTTGAACCTAGACTAACTACTTGTTTTATATGCTGAAATTATTTCTCTGTGTGGTATTCCATCCATACGGGATACTTTCCCTAATTGGTGCTAATTTCCTGTGATTTGAATCTCACTCGAGGGTTTCTTGCTGATTTCCATCATTCCCTGCCTTATTTTTCGTAGTTGATTATGCTGATTCTTATGACATTCCTTAATTAATATGTTATGTACCTAGCCTAATTATCTGCCCTATATTTGTATTAGTTTGAAATAATTCCTTATGTGTTATATGTCATCCATGTGGTATCTTTCCTTATTTGTCACATGTCCATTACCGTTTGAAATTGACCCCTTAATTGAAGGGAGTACTGACTTTGATTCTCTGATGATTAATCCTGATTCCTTTGTTTACTGCTTAACTATATACTTTACCTTATTTTCTACCTTCTTTCAAACTATATATACTCTCTACTCTCCATTAACAAATACACGAACACACACACAGTTCAAGCTCTCCCTCTCACACACAAACATACTCTGTTCTGAACTTTTCTTTCTCTCTTGTTATTTGCTTGCTACTCAGTCGGCTAAAAGCCAAGACTGAGTAACTCTATTACTCTACTTGATCTACTATGCCGCTTTTCTATTTGCATTATTGCTCTATTGGTCTATATTGTTCTATACATTGATGCTCTCCTTCTATGCACACTACTGCTCCTTTACTCTGCACTTACTTCATCATCTAACTGGTATGTTCTCAGTTTAACTTTAAGGTTTCCAAAACAACATGCTTCAGGCTATATTGCAGTTCCTTTTATTCCTATTATGTGTCTACGTACGGTTTTATTGCTTACCCTGCAACTAGCATACCTATTTATTAAACTATCTATATGGTTACTCTCTAGTTCAACATGTCTATTACTTTCTATATCTCCCATTAAAACTTCTGCCCTATCCCCTGACCCTAGTACATGATAAGCATGTAGTTCTGAACATAATGTGTACTCAAACACCCCTCAACCTGATGCTATTTGGATCCTTATATGAATCCTTGTAAAGGACTATGCTATGACAGTTTAAGTCTTGTAATACTTTTCTGAGGCCTACTTGCGTGCAAGCCTATTCCTATTGCTTCATACTTGTCCCCAATCCCTCATCTCCCTGCTTGTGGTTGTTGAACTTGTCTTAATTCTTGTTTATTGTTCTGTATGTACTGTTTGAGTATGTTGGTTGTGCTACTGCCTTACCCTTTTCAAGCTAATTTTCATTAAACCTCTCTCTTTCTCAAAACTGCTTTAAAAATGTTCTTACTCACTATGAGCACTTCCACTATACTCTTAGACATTAGGTTCTGCCCCTCTTGTGTGAGCATTGCCTTGGGACCCTTGAGCTCCCTCTGAACTTTGACACACAAGAGCTGGCCTTTCCACACTGCACTTACTCCATCTTGGCTATGAAATCTGGGTGTGAGCACTGCCCGGGATCCCTTGAGATCCTTAGGGAACTTTGACACACCTGGATCATGTGAAGGGTTGTGAACCAATGGCATTTGAGGATCTGGAAATTTGGGCCAACTATGGAAGGCTCCCTATAGTTAACTTCTTCTTTTCCTTTTAATTATGTATTTCATATTCAGAGGTTTGTAATAATTTTAAAAATGATTCTGGGGTTGGATAGTGGAAATGAGTGGGGATCTGCATGTTATAGTGTAAGTATGGGTAGATATCATATTTTTCTAGGTTTATTTTTTTTATATGTGCACTAGTAACCATGTCTAGGAATCAAGTATGCCATGCATTTAGATACCATGTCACTTAGGTTCATACATCTGCTTGTCTTTCAGCATGTCATCACTCCTTGCCTTCACTTAGAAATCTTGTTCATAGGATCAGTAATAACAACAAAAATTGTTACCAATTGATTCTGTCCATGCATTCTGAAAAAATGTAGTCTAGATCATGCCTTAGAACAAATGTGTTAACAAATATGCAACCATGCTATACACGTAGAGATCCTGTTCTAGGTAAACAACGATTAAAATTTGTCACCTGTACTATTCTTGAAGTTGTGCATAACGTTCTGATCTTGCATTTATTTAGAAAAATCATGTTTAAGTTATCATGCTGCATTAGAAATCATGCCTTAGGGTCATACTTACTCAAATCACACCTAGTTTAAATATACGTGTCTAAAACAGTCCCTATTCTAATAAGCTGGAAATCGCTCTTTGGTAAACACTTAGAATCACATGCTATTAGGATTGGTAATCTGAAACCCTTTTAACAAAGATGTACAACTGCTGCATGTTATTTTACATCTAGGCAAGCCTTAGGAAATCAGTTACAAGGAATAAAACTAGATCCGTCTTTATGATCATGTTTAACTACCAGCATGCTAAAATCATTAGGCAAACCTGACTAGGACTCCCTCTCTGAGTTATGACAAATCTGATCCTGCTATTTAGATATCATGCTTAGGAACTAAAACTGGACCCAAACTTGTGTATGAGGCATGTTGTGTATGTGCAATATATGTGGAGGTATACTTGAGCCCCTTAATTGCTTTCCATGTTCTTCCCTTATGTGTAGTCCTACCTGTTTTGTTATCTGTTGCCCTAGAATTTTTACCTTTAAAACCTGAGGGTCTGTCTAGCACCTCCCTTTAGGATAGGAGTACTAATTTCCTTCGGGACTAATAGGAAACGACATATAGCCGGTGGAAAAGGGTAGAATATGGATATGATGACCGGTGCGCTAATACCACATATAGCCCCTCTTCGAGGAGTGTCATACCGTATATTGCATTGATGTGATCCATTTTATAAACAAACCTAGGAACCCTTTATTCCCATAAACATGCTTAGATAGTAATTGTTTTCAAAATCTAGCTTTAATTTTAACTGTTTCTAAACCTATGTGTACTTAGACTAAATCCCCTACTATTTGAGCCATATTTGTTTGAGGGGTGTCTAACACCTTCCCCTTAGGATAATTTCAAGTCCTTACTCTGTCTCTGGTTAACAACCTAGTTATAGATAAACCCCTTAGGTGCCCTAACGCACCTCAAACCCGTTAGGTTGCGAGTCTCCTCTCTTTACTCTTCATTAAAGGATTTGTCCAAAAATGTCAAAATCATTATACATGTGACATACGATCCTAATAGGCCAACATAATCATTACTCTTTACTCTTTACATCATCATATACATGTGACATACGATCCTAATAGGCCAACATAATCATTTATAAACTCAAAACATAGGCCAACAAGGCCGTACAATCTTTCACGTGCACGACATATGTCTACAAGCCTCTAAGAGTACATAAATGTCATAAAGGTCGGGACAGAGTCCCTCCATGCCAAACAATACACGTCTAAATCATAATAACCAAACAAGCAACTCCGAAGCAAATGGAGTGCACCAACATCTTCCGCTGAGCTGATAGCCTACTTGGGGCTCTCGACCTGTCTATCGGGACCTGTGGGCATGAAACGCAGCGTCCCCAGGCAAAAGGGACGTTAATAAGAATAATGTACTTAGTATGTAAGGCACATAAATAAATACATAAGAGACATGGATGGCATATAGAGTACATGACTCAACCTGTAAATCTGAATAACTTTGTAAATCATAAATTACTTTTAGCGTCATGCATATGCGTATGAATGTCATGTCGTGCATAGGTACATATTTTCATAACATCATCAGCCTCTGAGGGCATCCCATCATATCATAACGGCCACTGTAGGCAAAATCATCATCGTATACCAGTTGATCAGGTGGTGGTGCGTATATAACGCCTTAACCGTTCCCATATCCCATATGCATATACATATATATATATATATATATATATATATATATGCGTACATAACACCATTTTAATACACATACATATATACACGTATATAACGTCATTTGAATCATATTTCATCCATTGTGGGCAACATCATCATCATATACCAGCTGATCAGGTGGTGGTGCGTATATAACGCCGTAACCTTTTCCCATATCCCATATACATATATTTACATATATACGCGTATATAACGCCATCTGGACATGGGTCAATGTGCATATGCAAATGCATGAAATGCATATGAAATACGTCGATAAAATCTCTCGGTACGTCATAAGGCCATTATGCCTCTGATTAATATCATGAAATAAACTTTACCAACATACGTATTTTCGAGACCCATGAACAGAAGATAATAATAATTCACATGGGGAATCAAGAATATAGACACCCCTAGTATTTTTATGAATAGAGTAATTTATGGAGACCGTGTATTTGCTCGTTTCTTCTGTGTCACATAGATCATGTCAAAAAGAAAGAAGGGATAGCCTTAACATACCTGAGAAACATATTTACCATACTGATCGTGTGCCAACATGCTTACAAATCCCAAGATTTCCTTCATCACTTTATTTTTGGTTTCTAGATCGCTACAGTGTTCTAATACTCCCCGTATTACTCGATAGCCATATGGATGGGTGGAGAGAGTAACAACTTGTCCGGAAAATGTTGAGAGAGTAACAACTTGTGCTTCCTTGCCTGGTATTGGCTCTTGTTATACATGAGAAGTTTACCTTCAAGGAGGTATGGATGCATTTCATATGTGGATATTATTATGTCACTTGGATGTGCTTAACAACCCAAGAAATCTATTCAAAATCAAAACTTTTTCATATATAGATAAACCTTAAAAGCTACAGAATGTATAAGCTGAAAATTGAAGCTTTGGTGTTTTAAATTTGCACTGGTGGCTTAACCGTATCCAAAGACCTTTAAGTCTTGCCACCTACCCAAATATAGTAAGAGTCACTATATGGTCTTTAAGTCAAGACACTTTGGGCTGCCACGTAGTTGATTTATTAAGCTTATCCAATAATTAACTAATTAATTAAGTAATATCTCGCTACCCGGTAATTAACCAATTACTCGCATAATTAAGAATTGTCCCAAATTATTTACAATACTACTTATTTTTAACACACTTTATATAACTTACTATTATGTCCATGTGGTACCTTATATGGTACTAGTCCGTAAATACCGGGTACTTTTAGCTCGGGCCGTAGTTCTTCCCAAAATGTCAAACTTCGACGAAATTTATTTTCCTTGACTTGCTTCCCATCTCACCTTCACAAATTTACTCATTTTCTTTAATTTGTGTACCCTTTACCCTTCATGGAACTTACTTATCACTTGTTATAAATAGCATAACTACGTTAACCTCAAGATAATCTCATCCCCGAGTCTACGTCGATTAACTGAAGATGAAACTTTTAACGTAAGAAAATGCGATATGTAACACGTAACATCTCATTTCCGATCTTATATCAATTCACTTGTGGCGTACTTCCACGTACGAAAACATGGGGTGTAACATCATTCCCCCCTTTGGAACATTCGTCCTCGAATGTTGACTGATGCACTTATCATTCTCATAACCCATAGATCTTGTGAATACTTTACTATTCTCCTTTCTATTTAGGTAGTTGTTCTTTGAATAAATCCAAAGGCTAGGACATTCCTCTCTTTAGGCCTCTTTCCCATGCCATGACTTGTGATTGAATTGCTTCCAATCTCGTAATTGTTATTACATCCTATCATGCAGCCTCTACGATACTGACCTTGTAGGTGTGCTTATACGATTCTTCTCTCCATTTTCCTCCATCTTTTAGCCAATCTCTAGGCCTTATTTTATAAACATATGTGAGACTTAATAGGAAGCCTCTCTGGGAATCTATAGGTGTACTGATGTTCTTTCCTCGGTACTTTGTAGAACTTGCGAATATGGTTATATCTTATTTCATGGACCTAGTTAGCCATTTGTATGACTTTACTGCATCTACGAGGTCATACTATACAATAATTCTTACTTTGATTTATCATTACTGAGGTCTGCAACCAACTCCATGTTATTCTCGTTGCTTATCCCTGATAACATAACCTTTTATGTAATATTGCCGCTAGGGTTAACGTTTCATCGGGGGACATCTGAAATGATTAGACTGATCCACCTGGGTCGATACCATGCTTTCATAACCTTATCTCACAGCATCCCAACACCTTGCGTGGGTATTTTAATCCTGTCCAATTCATGAGGTCCCTTTCTTTTCTTCGTCAGGTCATTACTCAATCGAAGGCCCAAACGTCATCCTTTATCTATCACAATTACACCCTCATTCTATTGCCAGGGAAACATTCCATCTCTTCTAAATGCTATTAGTCTTAGACTCCTTTTGAGTTCATTCAGGCTATAGTGAGCTTTGTATAATTTAGAGAAACCATATGATCTTCTTGTTTTCATTGGCTTAATCCTGAGGACTTATCAATTTTTTTTACCTTCTCACTCGCTCGTTCTTATCCTTACTCCTGTCTTCTAGAACGTTGTTGCTTCACCATACAATAGCTTGCGACCTACACATATTTGTTTATCTTACTTGCAACCTTTCAACTTTCTTGCATCATAGATTTCCTTATGTCATTTTGGAACATCAAGCGAGACATCACATCGTCTCGAACTCTTCTTTACTCTCTTAGTCAGGCTTTTCGATACCTAGACCATAGGCTGGAAGATATGCTACTGACGATGCCGCTATCATTCATGGATACTCAATCCCCGCGCTTCTAGCCTTTTATCCAAAGTATGGACTATTCATGATCATCTGCCTTTGAGTATCTCGTACGTTGTTCACCTTTACCTTACTTACCTTAAAATCTCGCATTGTATCTTCTATCTCTTTCATGACCTCCCTTCCACATAGGTATAATTTATGTCCATAACTTGAAGCTCTATTATAATACTTGCACCTCTGGTGCATACACAATCCGGTGGGAGTTTCATACTAAATTCTTATGAGGCCAGTACTACCGGCTTTACCGTAGAGCCGTTATAGAATATGGTTGTTGTACAATCCCTTAAGTGCGTTCATAACGTAACTGGGTCATGAATCGAATAATTATTTTTGTTCCATCTCAACTTTCTTCAAACATAAACAATTACTTTTTCTGGTCTTTCTGCCCCCTTTTTGCCTGCATACTTAGCTTATCTTGGTGCCCATGAATATTGGAATTCCATACAACTCATAAGATCTTGAATATCACTTTTGATTTTTCTTCTGTTCATTAGCCACAGTAGGTGCCATTTTCATATGGAGTGCATACAATGTTATTGTGAGACTGTTGTTATAAGACCATTTTCTCCTTAAGTCACCTAGCTTAGGTTAAATCTTCCTTCCTTAATTTCTCGGCTAGTCATTCATTGTAGTACTTAGGGAGGTTCTCTTACTCTTGTAAAGCTGTGAGCTTATTACATCTTATACTCGAAGGACCTTTTGATGTCCTTTCTTGCTTATAATTATCCGTATTTACTTACCTCCATGTCCTTGTGCTTGTAGGGTTGCTTCTGAATTGATATTTTGACTGCCTTCCCAGTGTCACTATCTTTCATTCCCACAATACTCATACGGTACCTTTAACAGCCCCACTTTCTGAATACTTCTCAAGTATTATAATGACGTTACTACGAGGTTAAATTCGCTATATTGGGTTTTACTATGTTTATCTTGCACGATCTGCTGACTCGTCTGTAACCTCCCTTTTAGCCATAACTAGGCTCTTCCTTAATAAACTACCAACTACTCGTTGGCCCATTCTCATATCAATTTTCCGCGTAATCTTTCTTGGTTTTTTTTCTTTGGTCTTAACTTACGTCTCGCACTGGCTCCTTAATTATCAATAACATCTTGGGCAGGAGCCCTTACTTCTTTTCCATGACATCGCGTTTGCATAATATTCTGGAATTGTAGCATATCTGTATCATTTAGATAAGTGAAATCTTATCCCTTTCTCATTTTTATCACATTCTTCCTTTTAGCATTCCATATTCCCCCATTTAGGGGAGTACTAAGAGTTGGAGCTATGACGACCTGCCTATAGATGTTTCACTTCGTCATCTTTGGCATCCTTCCACATCATCGATAAATATTACTTGCCTTGCGCTAATCCTCCCGTACCAAGGATAGCAAAATCCCTTACTCACGAGGGTGAAGTTTATTATATCTGGCACATACAGCCCCTTAAGCTGAACTTTGCTCACATTGCTTGTTGTAGGGAAGCGTCTTCCTAAATGATCATTCTCTGAATTTCTCATGAAACTTCTTTTGTCGTTCAATGTATTATTAGCAGAACAAAATCCGAAGTTCTTATGATGGCGACTATCACCAGTCACTCAGTCCCTAATTTATGATTAGTTTATCTTATTCACCAATCCATACTGGTTCTATTACTCTGGGGTCTAACTTTTCCTCTTGGTAATCATTCTAGAGTTGCGAATTTATTTCTTGGAATGAGGATATGATTGTATGACCTATACTCTTTTATTCTGAAAACTCGAACAAGACATTCTTTTCCTTTCAGCTTCCTTTTGCTCCATCCAGTGGCTATTCAAGTTGATTAACGTTATCGCTTTACTAGGGACGCGAGCCACACTAAGGTAGTATATATCCCCTCAAGGCTTATAGTGCATGTCTTTGTAGTACTTATATCTGGCTGCACTATATTAGAGTGTACCATCTGGGTGTCTCATAAAGATATCTATTAGAACCTTTTNTTTAGAGTGTACCATCTGGGTGTCTCATAAAGAGATCTATTAGAACATTTGCAATATCCTTCGGAAATGTCAACTGACGCAAACAATTCATCCATCATATCTTCTTATACTACTTCTGCTAACACCCATAGGGCATATCTGGAATGGGTGCGACCAATTATATATACCTCTGTTACTATTGAATATAACTCAAAAGGCTTATGTTTCTCTGCCTCAATTATAAATGTTGTTAACCTTCATTAACTGGGTACCTCGTACCCTTTTTCACCTTGCTCCTTTTACTTACTAAAACTTGTACTTATCTTCTTAATCTCTCATTGTCCTTCACCATAAAGATGGATAGGCGTTCTTGCCTTAAGGCTTCTTATCAGGAAGCTTACACCTTTCAGTACACCCATGATCTTCTAAAAAACCTCACATTTACTTATCGTAGGCATCACACAAAAATTCAATTCCTCTTACTCAACTTTTTCTCAACTATCTCTCTTTCCAACCTTCTTTCCGGATATAGGTATCATCTTATTATGAATAGGATTTAGGAATTTGAATTCCTATGACTGAGCTCTACCACACGATCTAGAGTAAGAAGAAAGAGTGACAATCATAAATGCCCTGTAGCCTCCTGCTCATAAGTGTGGTGCACGACACACCCATAAACAAGACTCTGCTAGACACGGCTTGTAGACTCCCTAGGACAGAACTGCTATGATACCACTTTAGTCAAGACCCAAACCGATGGGCCGCGACGGGCACCCGATACATTACTCAACCGAGCACCAACATAACATATCTTTCTTATTACATCATCATATATATGTGACATATGATCCTAATAAGCCAACACAATCATTTATAAACTCAAAACATAGGCCGACAAGGCCGTACAATCTTTCACGTACACGAAATATGTCTACAAGCCTCTAAGAGTACATAAATGTCATAAAGGTCGGGACAGAGTCCTGCCATGCCAAACAATACACGTCTAAATCATATTAACCAAACAAGCATCTCTGAAGCAAATGGAGTGCACCAACATCTTCCGCTGAGTTGATAGCCTACTTGGAGGGCTCTCGAACTATCTATCGGGACCTGCGGGCATGAAACGCAGTGTCCCCAGGAAAAAGGGATGTCAGTACAAATAATGTACCGAGTATGTAAGGCACATAAATAAATACATAAGAGACATGGATGACATATAGAGTACATGACTCAACCTGTAAGTCTGAATAACTTTGTAAATCATAAATTACTTTTGGCGTCATGCATATGCGTATGAATGTCATGTCGTGCATAGGTACATGTTTCATAACATCATCAGCCTCTGAGGTCATCCCATCATATCATATCGGCCACTGTGGGAAAAATCATCATCGTATACTAGCTGATCAGGTGGTAGTGCGTATATAACACCATAACCTTTTCCATATCCCATATACATTCATATATACGCATATATAACGTTGTTTGAATACACATACATATATACGCGTATATAACGCTGTTTGAATCACATTTCACCCACTGTGGGCAATATCATCATCATATACCAGCTGATCTGGTGGTGGTGCATATATAATGCCGTAACCTTTTCCCATATCCCATATACATATATTTACATATATACGCGTATATAACGCCATCTGGTCATGGTTCAATGTGCATATTTAAATGCATGAAATGCATATGAAATACGTCGATAAAATCTCTCGGTACGTCATAAGGCCATTATGCCTCTGATTAATATCATGAAATAAACTTTACCAACATACGTATTTTCGAGATCCATGAACAGAAGATAATAATAATTCACATGGGGAATCAAGAATATAGACACCCCTAGTATTTCTATGAATAGAGTAATTTATGGAGACCGTGCATTTGCTCGTTTATTCTGTGTCACATAGATCATGCATAAAAGAAAGGAGGGATAGTCTTAACATACATGAGCAACATAATTACCATACTGATCGTGTGCCAACATGCTTACAAATCCCAAGATTTCTTCCATCACTTTATTTTAGGTTTCTGGATCGCTACAGTGTTCCAATACTCCATGTATTACTCGATAGCCATATGGATGGGTGGAGAGAGTAACAACTTGTCCGGAAAATGTTGAGATGACAAATTGAATTTACTCGCTACGTGGACATATTTACTGACTTTATTTCACTATACAATACTACAATGAAGTTGGTTTTCTTGGCAAGATTTTTATCAATTGTGTGGTACATGAGGCATCACAAAATTGTTTGCAGATTTTATGACAAAGACCATGATACTTTTTGTCATGTTTTCCTTGTGCTTCCTTGCCTGGTATTGGCTCTTGTTATACATGAGAAGTTTACCTTCAAAGAGGTATGGATGCATTTCATATGTGGATATTATTATGTCATTTGGATGTGCTTAACAACCCAAGAAAGCTATTCAAAATCAAAACTTTTTCATATATAGATAAACCTTAAAAGCTACAGAACATATAAGTTGAAAATTGAAGCTTTGGTGTTTTAACTTTGCACTGGTGGCTTAACCATATTCAAAGACCTTTAAGTCTTTCCACCTACCCAAATATAGTAAGAGTCACTATATGTTCTTTAAGTCAAGACACTTTCGGCTGCCACGTTAGTTGATTTATTAAGCTTATCCAATATTAACTAATTAATTAAGTAATATCCTGCTACCCGATAATTAACAAATTACTCGCATAATTAAGAATTGTCCCAAATTATTTACAGTACTACTTATTTTTAACACACTTTATATAACTTAATATTATGTCCATGTGGTACCTTATATGGTACTAGTCCGTAAATACCGGGTACTTTTAGCTCGGGCCGTAATTCTTCCCAAAATGTCAAACTTCGAGGAAATTTATTTTCTTTGACTTTCTTCCCATCTCACCTTCACGAATTTACTCATTTTCTTTAATTCGTGTACCCTTTATCCTTTATGCAAATTACTTATCGCTTGTTATAAATAGCATAACTATGTTAACCTCAAGATAATCTCATCCTCGAGTCTACATCGATTAACTGAAGACGAAACTTTTAACATATGAAAATGCGATATGTAACACGTAACATTTCATTTCCGATCTTATATCAATTCACTTTTGGCATACTTCCACGTACGAAAACATGGGGTGTAACAGTACGATATCGAATATCGACCGTGGACTGCCATCAAATCTCAAATTTTTGCAGACTTTGTGGCCGATATTACGCATGCCCTGATACTCGAAGTCGAAAGGGAATTGTTGTTAACCCCGGGGACTTCCTCGGGAATCTAGACCCTCTTTACGGATGGCGCCTCGAACACAAAGAGGTCCGGACACAGCATTGTGTTGATTCACCTACGGGTAACGTAATTAGGAAATCTATTAGAACTGTAAAATTGACTAACAATGAGGCCGAGTATGAGGCCGTGATTGCAGGTGTCGAATTGGCTAAAATCTTGGGGGCCGAATTCGTCGAAGCTAAGTGGGATTCCCTTCTTGTTGTAAATCAAGTCAATGGGACATTCAAAGTGCAAGAGGAAAGAATGGGAAGATACTTGGATAAATTATAGGTATCGCTGCATTGATTCAAGGAATGGACCCTAAAATATGTACCCCATGATCAAAATAGAAAAGTCGATGCTCTGGCTAACTTGAGGTCATCGATTGATGACTATGAATTAGGCTCAGGAACAGTCGTACAACTCATGAAATCAGTAGTGGAAAAATCCATGCCAAAATAACCTCAACAAGTTTAATTTGTGACTGGAGAAACAAGTATATAGACTACCTGAAGACTGGGAAGCTGCCCTCGGATCCTAAAGAATTGAAAGTTCTGCGCACGAAGGCGGCCAAGTTTAGCCTATCCAAAGGTACCATGTTCAGAAGAACGTTTGATGGACCACTAGCCATATACTTGGAGCCGGGAGACACCGAATATATTTTGAGTGAAGTTCACAAAGGCACATGCGGAAACTATTCGAGGCAGAATCTTTGGTTCGTAAGATAATCAGAGTTGGCTATTACTGGATCGACATGGAGAAAGATGCGAAGTACTTTGTACGGATACGCGACGGCTGTCAGAGACATGCACCAATGATCCATCAACCCGAGGAGTTACTACATTCGGTCTTATCGCCTTGGCCGTTTATGAAATAGGGAATGGACATTGTCGGTCCCCTACCATGGGCACACGGTAATGCCCAAATTATACTATTTATGACTGACTATTTATCCAAGTGGGTCAAAGCTCAAGCATTCGAGAAGGTCCAGTAAAAAGAAGTCATCAAATTCATTTGGGACCGCATAGTATGCCGATTCGGTATACCGGCCGAGCTAGTGTGTGATAATGGGAAGCAGTTCATCGGCAACAAGGTATGCAAATTTTTCGAGGACCATAAGATCGAAAAGATCTTGTCAACACCCTATCACCTAGTGGGAACGGACAGACGGAGTCTACGAACAAGACCATACTTCAAAACCTTAAGAAAATGTTGGCCGATGCCAAAGGGAAATGGAAGTAAATTCTGCCCGAAGTCTTGTGGGCATACCTTACAACCTCAAAATCTAGTACTGGGGCCACTCCATTTTTGTTGGTCTACGGTGCCGAAGTACTAATACCGGTTGAGGTGGGAGAACCGAGCCTTAGGTTTCGATATGCGACCAAAGAAACAAATGGTGAGGCCATGAGCACGAGCGTGGAACTATTGGATGAGAGGCGTGAAGACGCCCTAGTCCAGTTGGCCTCCCATAAAGATAGAAAGATATTACAACCGAAGATCCAACCTCATACACTTCAATATCGGGGACTTGGTGTTAAGAAAAGTAACATTGAACACCCCGAACCCGAACGAAGGGAAGATGGGACCGAATAGGGAAGGACCATATCGAGTCATCGGGATTACTGATAAAGGTTCATACAAACTCGAAGCAGGAAACGTTGCACACCTACCGAACAACTAGAGTGTGACACACTTAAAACGGTACTACTACTAAGGTACGATCTCATTCACTTTTTTTTAAAATATTACGAATCCCACTAACACTTGCAGGCAACAACAAAAAGAGAATGTGGATGTTAGGTCTGAAAGTGTCACGACTCATTTCTCCCTCCGTAAGACATCGTGAAGGCACCTAGTCGACCCATTTCTCCCTCCGTAAGACATCGTGAAGGCACCTAGTCGCTACGACTAGGTAAGCCTAATGATTTCAAAATAACAGAAATAAAGCAGTAATTAACAAATAAACTTCAATAGATAATATATATTGATCAAATGCTGCTCGACATGTACAAGAACACCAGCGCACAAATATAAACAGTATTCCCAAAACCTAGTAGTCACGAGTCACAAGCTCTACGAAATTGTCTGACTGTTTTATATACATAGTGTCTAAAGGAAATAAGGAAGGAATACAACATAAGCGATAGAGGGGGACTCCGAGGATCTGCGGGCACGGGAAAATGTACCTTGAAGTCTCCACTAAGCTGCAGCGACTGCACTAACGATGAGGCGGGTAAGATGTATATGGATCTGCACACGAAAAATATGTTTAGGAAAGGGCGTGAGTACACCACAATGGTACTCAGTAAGTGCGAAGCCTAACCTCGGTCGGGTAGTGACGAGGTTAGGTCAGGGCCCTACCGAAATATA
>ML422755.1:43341-56707 GCA_005239525.1 Nicotiana knightiana | reverse complement strand
TATATATATATATATATATATATATATATATATATATATATATATATATATATATATATATATATATATATATATATATATATATATATATATATATAATATAAGGCAAAGCAAAAATGGAAATTGCAATTCTAAAACTGAAATGTAAAAAGGAGGAAAATCATGGAAAAATAGATCAGTACTCAGCAATACAACAGGGGATCTCTCGAGATACTATCTCGTAGTCCCAAACGTAAATGTGCAGGGGGATCTCCCGGAATACCGTTCTATAGTCCCAAAGTAAATATGAAAGGCAGGGGGATCTCCTGGAATATGGTTCCGTAGTCCCAAAGTAAATATGCAAGACATGGGGGGGATTTTCCGAAATACCATTTCGTAGTCCCAAAATAAATATGCAATACAGAGGGATCACTCGGAATATCGAGTCCCAAAGTAAATATTCATCCAAAAAACAGAATTCAATAGTCACGGCACGAAACCTTACAATTGAATCTAAGTACAAATTAAGAAAAATAGGTAAAACCACTAATCATGTTGCACGTAGTTCAAGTAAACAGTTAAGGCGAGTAGGCATGCTTCCTACTCAAACCTCAGAATTTTGTTTGGGGAACCTTTTCCCCATTTCCCAACTCTCTCACTCAAATCCCTTAATTAAATGAAAAATGCAACAATAAATTGATAAAATATAATCAAAATCAAGTTAAGAACTGTTACTCAATAACGTCCTCTGGCAATCCTTCAAAAATTCACCTAAATCCGAGCTCTCCAAGTCCCAAAATGAAAATGAGACCAAACCCTCAAAATTTCCCCTTTTCTGCCCAGCGATTTCGCTTTTGCGAGCCCAGAACAACATATGCGGTCCCGCACTTGCGGAATTTCCATCGCAGGTGCGTATTTCACTTAAAACTCATCATCTGCTTCTGCAATCAAAAGGTTGCACCTGTGTGTGCGCACCTGCGGACCTATGTCCGCTTCGGCGGTCCCAGACCGCTCTTGCGATCCCTCCAGCACATCTGCGGACATCGCAGATGCGGAACTCACCTCGCACCTGCGACCCCAGGCCACTCTTTCTAAATCCTCTTCTGCGCATAACCTTCTGCACGTGCGACCCCGCACATGCGGTTAGCCTACCGCAGGTACTAAAATACCAGAAACCAGCAATATCAAAAATTCTCCTAAGTCTAATTTTCATCTGTTAAGCACCCGAAACTCACCCGAGGCTCTCGGGACCTCAACCAAATCTACCAACCAATACTAAAACACCATACGAACTTAGTCTAGCCTTCAAACCCCCTCAAACGACATCAAAAACACGAATTACACACGGATTCAAGCCTAATGAACTTTGAAATTTCTAAATTCTACAAACGGCGTCGAAACATATCAAATCTTATCCGAATGACCTCAAAATTTCCACACAAGTCATAAATGACACTACAAACCTACTCCAACCTGCCAAAATCCAATCTGAACCTGATCAAAATTTCCACTACCGACCAAAATTTCAACTTTTGCCAATTCAAGCCTAATTCTACTACGGACCTCTAAATCACATTCTGGACGCGCTCCTAAATCCAAAATCACCTAACGGAGCTAACCGAACCATCAAAATTCAAATCTAAGGTCGTTACACACAAGTCGATATATGGTCTATATTTTTAACTTAAGCTTCCAATTAAGAGACTAAGTGTCTGAGTTCGCTCCGAAACCCAAAACGAACCCCGCCGGCAAGACACAATAGCAGAAGTAGGCATGGGGAAAGCAGTTAATAGGGGATCAGGGCTCTAACTCTCAAAACGATCAGCCGAGTCGTTACAGAAAGCGAGTGTTGCACTCTTTTTTCCTTGAATTGGTTTTGTCCCAAATGGGTTTTACTACAAGGTTTTTAACGAGACAACTGTAAATCGATATAACTTAGAATTGAAGACCGTTTTAAATCAGAGTCAATGGTTGCATCAATAGTATTCGATCCCTCCCGAGATCAACCTATAATACTAGGGGTCATCACCCTCGGGTTAAGATTTTTAGCAAGGAAGGAAACTTTGTACTTGAACAGTTTAGGCTCGGTGGTTAGCATTTATTGTAAGGGCCAAATGGTCAAGTGAACCGTGCCCGCGTAGGCCACCTTAGTCATAATATGAGCTTTTACACGCTTGAAATCTTGTACATTACTCATATAAATGAAAAAGCATTTCTACCTTTCCAATACACATGTTTTTCTTCTTAAAAGTATCGAGCCTAAGCGCTATTCCTACCCGAGGACTATTCAGCCCAAGGACTACCCCTATCCGGGCCCAAAGGGCTACCCCCACTCGGGGACTGTCGTCCGAGACAAATTCGGGCGGCTTGGGTTACCGAAACACGGAGGCACAAAACCTATTAGGCAGTGCCTAAACCTAAAAGGCTACGACCACCTTAAAATGGTTTAGAGCTGCCCGAAGCCCAGAATTAAAATATAAGGCCTTCAAAAAAATTCTAAACTTGTCCAAAGGTTACCCTCGACAAAGGCATAGTCTAAAAATATTTAAGCAAGCATCTTGGGGAAATTTCCTGTCACTCCGAGTTTTCACAAGTTTCGAGCAAAAATTGCTTCGAGGACAGGTTTTGTTTAGACCTCCGAAAAACAACTTATTACTATGTTTGATTTTGTGCTAAGGCATTAGAAATATTTGCAATTGGAAAAAAAAAAGCTAAGATAATAGACTTGAAAATTTCCAAAAGGGATTTTTTTATATTCAGGAATATCTTTACAAATGCCCAACAAAATGGCCTCGACAAAATATATGTACAGGATACAAAAAAAATCATAAGGCATCTACGCCTGATCTTCACTAGAACCCGACCATCACCAGAACTATCGGGGCCTTTGGATTTTTAGAACCCTATTTACCTCGGGGTTCAGCTAGCTTCTTGGCCTCGACCTTAAGTCTTTTTGCCTCCTCGATCTCGGCAGATAGGTCGAAGCCTCGGGCATGGATCTCTTCGAGGGTCTAACTTCGGGATAGTCGCCTCACGTACTCAACAATAGTCTTCAGGAAGGCCTCGGCTGCTTCAACGTCGGTCTTGAATTGGGCCACCATCTCGTCAGCATCATCCAAGGTTACTAACTTGGACCTTGTTATTTCGATATCCTTGCCAAGGGCAACCCATTCAGTGATGGTCGAGCCTAGTTGTGCTTGGAGGTCCTCCTTTTGTTGAGCACGTGCATCGGGCTTCTTGTTAGCCACCCGAAGCTAAACTTCCACCGAAGACAGCTTAGCCTGGGCGGTCTCCTTCACCGAGTCCAGCAAGTCCGTCTTGTTTTTCCACCAGTCGGCCATTACTTGGATCTCGTCTATCTCCTTGCAGAGTTGGTCGATCTGGTCAATCTTCTGCTGGACATGTGAAGTATTGTTGTTAGCCTCTACAACCGTACCCTTGTTTATAACTTCAAAAACCTTGACCTTTTCCACCAAGTAGGCGTGATCCTTCCCTAAGGCCAATTCTTCCTTTTGAGCTCCATCCAGCTCGCCCTGGAAGTTTTTGGCGAGCCCCTCTTGCTGCTCGTTAAGAAGCTTGTGCATGTCTCTTTTTTGGGAAAGCTCCTTGATCTCGAGCTCAAGTTGATTGACCTCAACTCATTACCGAAGGAAATTCTCGTGGTGGAGCATCGAGGCCTGCAAAATGGGAAAAAATATGAGAAATGTCAAACACAGAAAATAATAGATTGATGGAGAGAAACGGTGCCTTACTCGGTTCAGCGCCTGCTGCGCCTCATTGTATAGGCATGGCACATTCACCTCATTCATTTTTTCTTGATCCTCCTCGATCACTAGGCATCATAGGTAGCTAACTACCCCCACCGGAGCAGACAAAACCCGAGCATCCTCTGGGACAGTTAGTATATCGATCTCTTGCGACCAGGGTGCGCACTCGGGGCGGGGAACTGATTGATCAATTTCGAGATCGAGCTCGTCCCGCCAGCTTCGGAGGAAGTGTCCTTCTTCAGAACTTCCAGGTCGCCCAGCCCGGAGAAGTCTTCCAAAGTAGACGATTCCTTGTTGTCCATAAAAGAGTGAAGGGGATCTTCCGCACCATCGACCTCCTTGTTGGACTTCTCCTTTCTCGCTTAGGCCTCCTCGAGCATGGCCTCAGTATAGTAAGGCATCCCCGAGATCTCAATTACACCAGGAGCTTCCTTTGGATCGGAGTCAACATCCTAGGAAGTTTCACCCCCGGTATCCACGTCGATCTTTTGAGTTTGAGGGGGGTCGATCTCACGAATCTCCCCTCGGATGCATCTGAGTCCTCGGGATAGGTCGTCTCATGGGTAACAAAAATAGATTCATCCTCCGGCTCGTCCCTAAGCCGGAGGAGGGAGTCGTAGTTCGACACCCGGGAACTGGAGCCCCACTTAGGCTTGCGGAGCACCAGTTTCTTTGGTTTGTTCACCTCACATCCCGAGGGTTATCTCTTCCTCTTCTTCTTTCCCCCCATGGCAGCAACAGAGGGACCGATGGACGGGGGTACATCCTCATCCCCTTACGAAGGCCTAAGTTCGGTGGTCTTAGGTAAACCTGCAATAACAAAAGGGAAGAGTAGTTAGTAAAATAAAAGGAATAACCATAGTATTGGCTACTCAAAAAAAGGCCTTACCATGAGAACGAGCCTCCTTCGAGAGTCCGCGCCATGTGCGTTCGAAGTACACATTTGAGTAAAGGTTCCCTCGATCCATTCCTATAACCAGGGAACCGCATTTGTAACCTGGGCGACAGATGCACAATGACAAACATGAATGAGAATATAGAAATATAAGAAAAAGAATTTTGATGTTTAAAGAGAGAAGTGCACTTATGAGACGCATTCCACTTCTCAGGGAATGGAATGTATTAGGAGGGGGGATCAAATCCTCAGTTTTCACTCGAACAAAGCGTCCTTGCTGGCCCCGGTCTAGGTCTTCGTCGATACTCGAAAAGGGAGCCTTGCCGGCCCAGCGAGTAAGCTTGATCAGTCCCCCTTGAACATTCGGGGGTGTATCATCAGAGCAGGTGGTCGTTCGTGAACCGACGAGATTCGATCTTATTCACGAAGTAGAGAAGTAGGGTAACGATCCTCGACAACGATGAATGGATTTTCCCGAAGAATACCTCGTACCTCTTGAAAAAATCTAGAACAATTAGATCCATCCGGCCCAGTGTGAAGGGTTAAGTGTAAACACTTAAGTACCCTCCATGTAGGTAGTAACGGCGTCCTGGGGCACGGGGAATGCTACGTTCTTGACTTCCCAATTGCAATCCTTACCAACTATGGGAAGAACATCTTCAGTCACAGAACATATGTACCTCGAGACTCCTTCACCCCCGTCATGTTTGCACGAAGGCTTCTCGACTTTAAAGTCATATGCAATTGAGCAACCCCCAAGAATGAATGTTGTCAAGGGAGGCTTGGCGTACGGTTCGTTAACAACTACAATAGGGAAGTTGTTTCGAGGGAGACCACTTCAGGGGCAACCGCTTCAGTACCAGCGTCCGGTTGATAAGATGAAGAAGCGACTTCTTGAGGAGCGATTTTCAATGTTTTGGCTATTGTCATCTAAGGGAGTGATTGGAGATTACTATGGAATTTGAAGAACAAGGATGAAGATATGAAGGTTTGAAGAAGGTTTGATGATGGCTGGAAAGCTCGAAGTAATTTAGTCAAAAAGTAGAAAAAGAACAAAAGAAGGAAGCTTTTATAGGGAAACAAGGATGAAGGTTTGAAGAAGGTTTGATGATGGCTGGAAAGCTATGAAGGTTTGAAGAAGGTTTGATGATAACTGGAAAGCTATGAAGGTTTGAAGAAGGTTTGATGATGGCCGGAAAGCTCGAATTAGTCGAAAAGTAGAAAAAGAACAAAAGAAGGAAGCTTTTATAGGGAAACAACTGACGCTTCGCATACGGGGGCAACCTAGCGATGAGCGACACATGTTTGAAGTCAGAACGACGCGACTGATGGGACATTTCGGCTCCCTCGTTGTAATGTACGAAGGAAGGAAGCAGAGTCATCTGTTGTTTCTCATCGTTTCGGCAAGCCTACTCTCTAAGAAACGAGGGGACTATCTGTATACGGGTAAAATCGAGCCCACTGACCACCCCGATTTCCTGGTAAGGCAAATGGAGCAGGAACGTGACCGTAAGGAATTAGAGTCAGAGCGAGGAGCCCCTCGTATCAGTGCTCGGGCAAAACACACGCCCTTGGGGGTACCGGGACCACGTCCTCTAGGTCCGGTTCGAGGATCAATACTTCGGAGAGCCTTACCAAATAGCTGCGCACGACTAACAAAGGGCCGTGATGTTTGTGCCTAACCGGATATCACAGTGTGAATCTCGGCCCCATATCGGCAGAAAATCAGTGATTAGCGAAACGGAAGATTTTTACCTTTGTTAGAATTGTACTTAGGGTAAAATTTCGCTACTATATAAAAGGGGAAGCTTATTATTCATAGGATACATTGTAACACTCATACCAAGGAAATCTACTTCTATTCTCTGTGTTATTCAAAGTTCTTATTTTTGTTCATAAATACAGGCTCGGAATCAAAGGTAGATTCCTCATTGAACTATTAACCGAGCCCGGGATCACTCTTATCATTGGTTTGGCCATTTATCACGTCTGTTATTTGCTTACTCAAACGTCATTAATCACTTATATTGAATTAATCCACATATCTTTAAAATCGCGTATAAATTTAATTGTTATCAGTTTTTGAGGGTATACAAATTTTTTTATCTTTACAAAGGTAAGGGTAAGATTTACGTACATATTACCATCTCCTCTCATTGCGGGATTTCACTGAATATTCCATTATTGTTGTCATTGTCGATGCGTTACGAGTTGGACATCAAATCATTTGGCGTATTTGAAAATCCATGATAATACAAACAATAATATGCAACGTTGCCATAATGAATTATCTCCAGTTGCGTGGTGCTTTGGCAACATTTCCGTATGTCTCCAGTTGTTTCATGGAAAAGCATGCCAAGAAGTATATTTTTATAACGATAAGAGAGTGACGACCAAAAAGCTAAACCACAAAATGTAAAGTTCGAAAAATCCCATAAAACAAAAAGGAAGAAAACAAAAGCAAAGAGCAAGGTTCCACAAATTTCACTATGAAAAAAGCTTAATTATGGCGTCACTACTTCTTTTCTTTTTTCTACAAACAATTAGAGTATGTAATACTTATAAAGTTGAACTCTCTCATCCCGACTTTTAACTTTCGAAATGACAACCTAAAAAAGATGCAACCACACTGAGAAAAACGAGGTTGATTTTGGTTGACTGTAACGCACACGAACGACACACACACACAAAAAAAAAAAATTATAACTAAAAGTATTCTTTTTACTCTTTAATCTTTTGTACTTTAGGAATATAATTAAATACGCTTGTGCAAAATTACGTATGTATTTAGAATTCAAGTTTCTTTAGGTTAGAATGAAGACAAAAGAAATGGAGCCAATGATTGTTACGATAAGAAACTAATGACGTATTTTCATGCATCACTCAGCATGTTTAATAGGGACGTCTTTTAAATTTGCTATCATAGATCATTATCAAACCACTCAAAAAAAATTCTTGATTTTATATTATGATCGATATAATTTTTAGCATAGCTTTCTTTTCTTCTTGGAATTCCTTTAAGTCGTGATAATTTATTAAAATAAAATAACTATAGTGCTAAATGTCATGTTTGGACAAATCATTCATTGTCTCATATTTTAATTTCTATTAACCGTTTAACTACGTACGAGATTTACGGATTTACCTTATAGAAGGATATAATTAAGCAAATGCTTTTCATGGAAAAAAACAACAGATTCTAATAGCTGCCACACTAGAGAAGAAATATTTTATTACTGGTTTTCAAAATCACACTACTAGAAATGCGGCAAAAGTGATCAAAAATTTGCGATCAAAGTTAGTTGGTCAAAAAAAGCGACCAACTTTGATCGCTAATTTGGAGAAAATCATTAAATAATTATTTTAAATAATTTATCGACCAAAGTTGGTCGCTTTTTGGTCGATAAAGTGGTCAACATGTTGAATTGGCTGGTCAGACTTGCTTAGTCAAAGAAATATTGAAATTAGCGACCAACTTGGGTCGCTAAGGTGGGACCCAATTATAACGTTTTAATAATTATATTATTATTTAAAACTTTTTATAAAATATAAATAAATATTATTTAAAATTGGCGACCAAAGTTGGTTGGTTATGAAAGGGGAAGCAAGTAGCGACCAACTTTGGTCGCAAATTTGGGACCCAGTTATAACGTTTAATAATTATATTATTATTTAAAATATTTTATAAAATATAAATAAATCTGATTTAAATTTAGCGACCAACTTTGGTCGCTAATCTTTAGTTTCTGGATAATTAGCGACCAAAGATGGTCTCTTTTCAGGTCAACATTGGTCAAAATTAAAAATCACTTTATATTTACTATCTAAATAATATAAATGTAACCCGTTAACACTTTTATATTACAAGGGATGAATACATTATATATATATATATAGAGAGAGAGAGAGAGAGAGATAGAGAGCGAGAGAGAGAGAGAGAGAGATAGAGAGCGAGAGAGAGAGAGAGAGAGAGAGAGATGTAGATATAGGTCTAGACGTTTTATTTTTAATATTCAACGATGCATCTGAATAGGTTATAAGTCGATAAACCAATTGACACACAGATATATTTGATGAAAATTTATTGTTACATCCCAAATCCCAATTTAGGTCGCGATGGCGCTCAACTCTGATGTCAGACAAGCGGTTAAGTTACTAGTGATCCCCTTTTAATTTATAAAACAATCTCCCATACTTGAGAGGTTTTCTTTTAGATTTCAAATTTCGAAGTAAACAAGTGACTTAGACAACCAAAAGTGAGTGATAACTATAGTAATCACCACCGATAATTACAACCCAAAAGAATAGCATATCCACTACGTGGGCATGCCAGGAACTGGCGTCACAGGTCTACGGGCATCTAATAGAAACGAGTATCCAAAAAAAAGTACAAGTTTGCCCTACTATCTGAAGAAAAGTAATACAGACATAGTAAAAGAAAAAAGGGACTCCAAGGTGCTACCAGAGAGATACGTCAGAGACAGCAGCTCACCGAGAAGTCCACGCCAGATATACGTCAGGGACGAGCTTCGGATGAATGCCCAGATGCACCTGCCTCAGAGCCTGTATAATTAAGTACAGAAGCGTAGCATGAGTACATAAACAGATATGTACCCAGTGAGTATCCCGCCTAATCTCGAAGAATTAGTGACGAGAGGTAGACGTGATACTTACTAGGGTCAAAATTTCCAAATAACATAATTTAATAGGGACTAGGCAGGCATAACAGTCATAGTAATCACAAAGACATAAAATATCAAGTTTAAGTGTAATTACCTTTGCATGTCAAATTTCACTAGCATATAGTGTACCAAATTCCCTTTTTCACATGAAACAGTTTATACAATTACAACAAAACTCCCAGTAAATTATATAGCATATAATAGGCCGAAAGCGTACGGCCGAAGCGTCGCGAAAATAAATGTGCACTGCCGAGGGTCGAACGGCTCGAACAATAGATGCATCTATTACCCCGCTCGCGAATCGAACATGCGACGCAGTTGACATAATAGTAAGGCTATCCCGCTCACGAATCATACATGCGACGCGGGTGCCGTATACATACACATAATTTTTCAATATCTAGGGATTTAACAGAGATTGTATGTAAAAGAAAGAACTTAAGCAATATGATTTTTGAACATAACTTCCTAATACTCTCATACCAATTCAAGGATACTATGCAACTCAAATACGTTTAGGGACACATATAAAGCATATAAAAGCATGCTTGTGAGTCCTAGAACTACCAAACATAACATAATAGTAGCTACGCACGGACTCCCGTCACTTCGTGCGTGTGTAGCCCCCGCAAATAAGGACTTGAAATTATTTATAATCACCTATGGGGACAATTCTCCCTTACAAGGTTAGAAAGAAGACTCACCTCGTGTAAAACCTACTTTCCGGGTCAAGAATGCGCCCGAACCTCCAAACTCGTCTCTCAAGGACTCGAAAGTAGTAAAATATTGTATACATGAATTAATCTATGCTCAAAGTATGAAATTTACCTAATTAAGTAGTTATTTCAACCTACTCTGAAAAATCCCAAAAATACACCCAGGCCCACATGCTCGGATTCCGGAAATTCTCACCCATACCCTAAGGATCATTAATATATGGTTTTTGTATGATTTCATAGCTAGTTTAGTGGGTAATTCCCCAAATTTCATAAGCCCTAGGTTTTTACTCTAACCCTTGATTTTCACTAATTAGGAGGTCAATCTACCTAGCATTTCATGTATTAAACTAATATTAGAGTAGAAATTACTTACCTTTCAGTAGCTAGGTCGTTTGGCCCTTTTCCAGGCTCTCAAGGTCGACTATGGAGGAAGAAATGGGTGAAAAATGATTATGTCCCGAGTTTTAAAGAACCCAATGCCTACAGAGGTTCCGCACCTGCGGTCTCGCACCTGCGGTATCGCGCCTGCGAGGGACGACTCGCACCTGCCTAAACTCGCACCTGCGGCTCTGCTCCTGCTGATATTGTCTGCACCTGCGAGAAATAGGCAGCGTCACCTGAAGCCGCACCTACGAGTAAAGGATCGCAGGAGTGGTCTCGCACCTGCGACTAGGCAACCGTACCTACGGTCACACCAGGTCAGGTGCACTAGCAACTGCTTCAGCTGGTTTTTGGCCTTGTTTGGTGCCCGAGAGGCACCTGGGCCCACCTGGGCCCACCCGAGCCCCCGTCCAAATATACCAACAAGTCCCGAATCATAATATGGACTCGCTCGAGCCTTCGGAACACCCAAAACAACACTAAAAATCAAAATCATACCTCAAAACCCCTAGAATCAAACTTAGGAACTTTAAGTTTTCTTGAATTTTCTAACAATGCGCCGAATCGACCTATACTACTCGGAAATTCTTACCCATACCCTAAGGATCATTAATATATGGTTTTTGTATGATTTCATAGCTAGTTTAGTGGGTAATTCCCCAAATTTCATAAGCCCTAGGTTTTTACTCTAAACCTTGATTTTCACTAATGAGGAGGTTAATCGACCTAGGATTTCATGTATTAAACTAATATTAGAGTAGAAATTACTTACCATTCAGTAGCTAGTCATTTGGCCCTTTTTCAAGCTCTCAAGGTCGACTATGGAGGAAGAAATGGGTGAAAAATGATTATGTCCCGAGTTTTAAAGAACCCACTGCCTACAGAGGTTCCGCACCTGCGGTCTCGTGCCTGCGAGGGAAGACTCGCACCTGCAGAGAGGGGCAAGAGGCCTGGGCTCGCACCTGTGGCTCCGCTCCTGCGGATATTGTTTGCACCTGCGAGAAATGGGGCAGCCTCACCTGAAGCCGCACCTGCGAGGCAAGGACCGCAGGAGCGGTCTCGCACCTGCGACTGGGAAACCGCACCTACGGTCACACCAGGTCAGGTGCACCAGCAACTGCTTCAGCTAGTTTTTGGCCTCGTTTGGTGCCTGAGAGGCACCTGGGCCCACCCGAGCCCCCGTACAAATATACCAACAAGTCCCGAATCATAATACGGACTCGCTCGAGCCTTCGGAACACCCAAAACAACACTAAAAATCAAAATCACACCTCAAAACCCCTAGAATCAAACTTAGGAACTTTAAGTTTTCTTGAATTTTCTAACAATGCGCCGAATCGACCTATACTACTCGAAATGACACCAAATTTTGCAAGCAAGTCATAAATGAGATAACAGATCTATTCCCGGTCTCAGAATTCCGTTTGGACCTCGATAACACAAAAACACATCCCAAACCACAATATGAACCTAAGGAAACTCTTATTTCGCTATTGGGCGCCGAAACTCTTCCGGGTCATCCAAACCCATTCTAAACATACTCCCAAGTCCGAAATCATCATACGAAGCTACCGGAACCATCATAACTCGATTTTGAGGTCGTTTACTCAATATTGACCGAAGTCAAACTTGAACTTAAAGGCCAACCTTAAGGAACCAAGTGTCCTATATCACTCTAAACGCTTCAGACTCCCGAACCACCCCTCCCCGAAAATCATAAATCAAAATAAGCCGCTATGGGAAATTTCATTTAGGGGAACGGGATCCGATAACGCAAAATGACCGGTCGGGTCGTTACAATTATATATACTAATTAGGATCTTGACAAGTCTATCAATCCCTAAAAGAACCTGAGGTCGGGTTCTTTTAGGGATTGATAGACTTGTCAAGATCCTAACTAGTATATATAATTTTTCATCAAATATATTTGTGTCTCAATTGATTTATCGACTTATAACCTACTCAGATGCATCGTTGAATATTAAAAACAAAACGTCTCGACTTATATCAATTAATCTGTTATAATTGATTCATCGACTTATAACATAGTGATGAATGAATGTAATTCATTAACTCTGTTATAATACAAATAATGAATAAAGTAGCATATACTATAACATGCTATATATGTAGTTAAAGTAGCATGAAGTGTGTGTGTTATATATATACACACACTAACATATACTAAAACAAGTTATATATACGTTATAGTATTACAGTGAAGTGTTTGTGTGTGTGTATGTGTGTGTGTCTCTATTTATATATATATATAAGAACATGAAGCGCTAGGAATACAGGGTCGGGTTATTTTAGGGATTGATACACTTGTAAATTGATTCATTGACTTATAACCTACTCAGATGCATCATTGAATATTAAAAACAAAACGTCTCGACTTATATAAATTAATCTGTTATAATTGATTCATCGACTTATAACCTAGTGATGAATAAATGTAATTCATTAACTCTGTTATAATACAAATAATGAATACTGTTATATCAATTAATAGAATAATAGTAAATTGGTTTATCAATTCATTAATTATTCATACGTAGTAATGTATAAGATTGATCATCAATTACAATATAGTTTGTGCGTGTGTATGAAATTACTCATATACTTAAATATAAATTAAAAAATTCCTTTACATAGATGCTATTATAATCTATTAAAAGTAATTACCTAGTTATAAATTTTTTTAAAGATTATACTTATAGTTTATAATTATTTATAATAATTATAGTTAAATAAAATAAATATTTATAGCTAATAATAATTTTTTTATAGCTTATAATACCTAAAAACCAAAAAAGAAAAAAGATAATCTTTTTAAAAAAAAAAATAGCGACCACTATTTTGGTCAAACGGTCAAACTTAAATATAGACCAAAAATAACAATCAACTTTGGTCGCTTTTTCTAATAACATAATCAAAAACGTG
>ML422755.1:0-42982 GCA_005239525.1 Nicotiana knightiana | reverse complement strand
TTTCTCTTATTTTCTTCCCCAAAATTTCCCCAACTCTCTCTTTCCCTCCTCTTCTCTATTTCCTTCATACAAATCCCATTCCCCCACCTTGCGCCACCACTACTCGCCCTCCACCACCCAATGTCGCCGCCACCAGTGCCGCCGCCCCTCTCTCTCCTTCTCCACCTAAAAAAAACTAGGTTTGAATTATAACATTGAATCTTTGTTATTTCTAGTTTTTCTTTCAATATTTGATGTATTGTAGTTTATTGTTTCAATTAGTTTTTTCAATTTTTTGAACATTGTATTCTATTGAGGATTAGGGTTTAGGTCTTGTTTTAATTAGTTTTTTAATTAATTTTATTAACTAATTAGTTTAATAAATGTTGAATTCTATTATAATTTGTATTGTCTTGATAGTTTAGTTAGAATCTAGGGTTTAGGATATGAATTGGACTTTTAGTTTATGTATTAAAATTTTAGTTTATGAATTGGAATTTTAGTGTATGAATTGAACTTTTAGTTTATAAATTAAAATTTTAGGATATGAATTGAATTTTTAGGATATGAATTGAACTTTTAGTTTATGTATTGTAATTGTAGTTTATGAATTGGAATTTTAGTGTATGAATTAAACTTTTAGTTTATGAATTGAACTTTTAGTTTATAAATTGAAATTTTAGGATATGAATTGAACTTTTAGGATATGAATTGGACTTTTAGTTTGTGTATTGTAATTTTAGTTTATGAATTGGAATTTTAGTGTATGAATTAAACTTTTAGTTTATGAATTGAACTTTTAGTTTATAAATTGAAATTTTAGGATATAAAATTGAACCTTTAGGATATGAATTGAACTTTTAGTTTATGAATTAACTTTCAGTTTATAAATTGAACTTTTAGGATATAAATTGGACTTTTAGTTTATGTATTGGAATTTTAGTTTATGTATTGTAATTTTAGTTTATGAATTGGAATTTTAGTGTATGAATTGAACTTTTAGTTTATGAACTGAATTTTTAGTTTTTAAATTGATATTTTAGGATATGAATTGAACTTTTAGGATATGAATTGGACTTTTAGTTTATGTATTGCAATTTTAGTTTATGAATTGGAATTTTAGTGTATGAATTGAACTTTTAGTTTATAAATTGAAATTTTTAGGATATGGAATTGAAATTTTAGTTTATGGATTGAACTTTTAGTTTATAAATATAAATTTTAGGATATGAATTGAACTTTTAGGATATGAATTGGACTTTTAGTTTATGTATTGGAATTTTAGTTTATGTATTGGAATTTTAGTTTATGAATTAGAACTTTAGTGTATGAATTGAACTTTTAGTTTATAAATTGAAATTTTAGGATATGGAATTGAACCTTTAGGATATGAATTGAACTTTTAGTTTATGAATTGAACTTTTAGTTTATAAATTAAAATTTTAGGATATAAATTGAACCTTTAGGTATGAATTAAACTTTTAGTTTATGAATTGAACTTTTAATTTATAAATTAAAATTTTAGGATATGAATTGAACTTTTAGGATATGAATTGAAATTTTAGGATATGGAATTGAACCTTTAGGATATGAATTGAACTTTTAGTTTATGAATTGAACTTTTAATTTATAAATTAAAATTTTAGGATATGAATTGAACTTTTAGGATATGAATTGAAATTTTAGGATATGGAATTGAACCTTTAGGATATGGAATTGAACTTTTAGTTTGTGAATTTAACTTTTAGTTTATAAATTGAAATTTTAGGATATGAATTGAACCTTTAGGATATGAATTGAACTTTTAGTTTATGAATTGAACTTTTAGTTTATAAATTGAAATTTTAGGATATGAATTGAACTTTTAGGATATAAATTAAAATTTTAGGATATGGAATTGAACCTTTANTAATTTGTTCTTGTTTTATTTGTATAGATGGAACATCGTACTTGGATGTACAATAGGAATTATCCTAATCGGCGGGGATTGCGGGAGGATTTTGTAGAAGGGGTTGATGACTTTATTAGACATGCAATGTCACTTCCACCATACCAAAGTGAAGGAGTAATTAGGTGCCCTTGTATTGGGTGCGACTATATGAAGTTTGGAAAATCGGAGGAAGTTAAGCTTCATCTTTATAGGAAAGGGTTTATAGCGAATTACTTTGTGTGGACTAATCATGGAGAGTTCGATGGTAGCAATGGGATATTTCATAACATGGTTGTGAGTGAAAGTAGTATGTCGGTGGAGAATACAAATCGTGATTCTAGAATTCATGATATGGTTGCGGATTCTTTTGGGATGCACTTAGGGGGTGAGCCCAATGAAAATGTTGAACAATCTCCTAATGATGACGCAAAACATTTTTTTGAACAGTTAGAGGAAGCTAGTCGTCCATTACGGGAAGGAAGTCTACACTCTGAGCTGTCTGTTGCAATCAGATTACTAAGTATAAAATCTGATTGGAATATTTCTCAAGCAGCCATGGTATCTTTCATTGACCTTATGAGCGAACTAGTTGACCCTCATATCAACTTACCTGGTGATTTCTATAAGGCAAATAGATTGGTTTCTAAGTTAGGACTTTCGTCAATGAGAATTGATTGTTGTGCATATTATATTATAAAGATGATGCAAATTTAGATAGTTGTAAATTTTGCGAAAAGCCTCGTTTCAAGAGGCTTTCCAGTGGGAATATGGTCACTAGCAAGGCGATGCATTATTTACCTCTTATACTAGGTTAAAGAGGTTATATGTGTCGATGAGTTTTGCTCCTCATATGAGATGGCATTTTGAAAATAGAAGACCACCTGGTGTTATATGTCATCCTTCAGATGGAGAAGCTTGGAAGCACTTTGATAGGACATATCCAGATTTTGCTACTGAACCAAGGAACATTCGGTTAGGTCTGTGGGCAGATGGCTTCACGCCTTTTTCTGTATCTGCGACACCATATTCATGTTGGCCTGTCTTTCTTACACCTTATAATCTACCACCCGAGTTGTGCATGACTAGTCCGTATATATTCTTAAATTGTATTATCCCCGTTCCACGTAATCCGAAAAGTTTGATTGATGTATATTTTCAACCATTGATTGATGAGCTAAAACAATTGTGGTACAATTGTGTTGAAACATATGACATATCAACCAAGCAGAATTTCAATTTGCGTGCTAATTTAATATGGACAATTAACGATTTTCCTGCGTATGGAATGTTGTCTGGGTGGATGACGGCTGGAAAGCTAGCATGTCCTTAATGTATGGAAAATAGTAAAGCGTTCACTTTGAAACATGGCCGAAAGAAATCATGATTTGATTGTCATCGTTAATTCTTGCCTCCTGACCATAAGTTTAAAAGGATGAAAAATGCATTCAAAAAGAATAAAATGGAATATGATTCTCTACCTCCGATACTTTCAGGTTAGGAAATTTGGGAGAGGGTCCAGAACTTCAGTAAAGTTATTGAAGCTCCACCTTATATATTCCCCGGATAGGTATTACTCATAATTGGACGAAACAGAATATATTTCGGGAGTTGACTTATTGGAAGGATAATCTTCTCCGTCACAACCTTGATGTCATGCATATTGAGAAGAATTATTTTGACAATTTTTTCAACACAGTGATGGATGTTAAAGGTAAGACAAAGGATACCCCGAAGGCTAGAATGGACTTACAAGAATATTGCAGGCTGCCTGAATTAGACTTGCAGACAGAAAACAATGGTAAGATATTCAAGCCCAAAGCAAGTTACACATTCACTTTAGAGGAAAGACGGCAAATTTGTGATTGGGTAACGAAATTGAAGATGCCTGAGGGTTATGCATCGAATCTTGGAAAAAAAAAGTTGATATGGAGGTAGGGAAGTTAAGCCATTTGAAAAGTCATGACTATCATGTTTTCATGGAGACCTTACTGCCTATTACATTTTGTGGTTTGCCTGAAAGAATCTGGAAACCCATCACAGAGATTAGTTTGTTTTTCAAAGACTTGTGTTCTTCCACAGTAAGGGAAAAAACCTACTCCGGATGGATCAGAACATTCGTGTAACTTCTACTAAGACAGAAAAGATATTTCCATGTGGTTTTTCTGATGTGATGGAACACCTTCCAATCCACCTTGTACATGAGGCACGACTTGGAGGGGCTGTTCAATGCAGATGGATGTATCCCTTTGAGAGGTAATATTATAAGTTTGATGTAATTTTCTATTTTATTTGAATGTTCTTGGCTAACCCGAAATTATGTAGGACAATTGGAAAATGCAAACAATTTGTTAAGCAGAGGAATAGGATTGAAGGATCTATATGCGAAGCTTATCTTGCAAAGGAAACTGCTCATTTTTTGCTCTTATTATTTTGAGAGTAATGTGTCATGTGCTAGGAATAGGCCCAATAGACACACGGTCGAATGTGTGAATGATCCATTATATCCGCCTATGTCCATATTCAATCAACCAGGCCGATGTTCTAAGGATGTTAGAAAGAGAAGTTTGAGTGATATGGAGTACAAGTCAGCTACACTTCATGTGTTGCTAAATTGTCCCGAAGTTGTACCATTTCTCAAGAAAGTATTTATTTAGTAGTTATCAAAATATAAAATTTACTGTGATTACATCTCAATGCAACTACTAAAAATATTTGATGTGTCACAGTCACTTCGTGGTTCAATTTGGCCATAACGCTGTATATACGAGATCTGATACGTGGTTCAAACAATTTGTAAGTTTATCCTTATAATATTCTAACACTGTATAGGTAAACAATGTTTGGAAGTTATGCTAACTTATGAATTTTTTTAACAATATGTAGGTAAATGATCCAAATAATGGTGTAAATCAATTTTTGAAAGATATATCTTGGGGATCTGGGCTTCAGGTCACAACAATGTCTAAGTACGTTGTGAATGGTTATAAGTTTCATACAGAGGATTGCTCTAAAAATAAAAATAGCAACAACAGCGGGTTGTGGGTTCAAGGTGGTGATGGAAATCAAGTTGGAGATATTGATTATTATGGTGTGCTCAAAGAAATAATAGAACTAGAATATACAGGTTGTCCATATAAGAAATTAATACTCTTTGGTTTGACCCAAATCCAACAAGAGGTACAAGAGTAAACAACCAATACAACATAATTGAGGTTAATCATACGAGAGAGTATGATCGCTATGATCCTTTCATAATTACACATAATGTTAGGCAAGTGTATTATCCTCCTTATCCATTGCGGTGGAATAAGTCCGACTAGTGGGTTGTATTAAAAACTAAGCCTGTAGGTAGGGTGTAAGTCGAGAATGTGTTAGATATTGCATATCAAAATGATATCTCCACTGTTCACCAAATAGTGGATGAACTTTTAGAAAATGATTTGGAACATCCTGAACACATATTGGAAGAAGTTTATATAAATGAAGTAACAATTATAGAAAATGAGGAAGAAGAATCAACTGATGAAGCTCAAACTAGTGAGGAAGAAGAATTCTCGGACGAGGAACAATACGTCGATGAGCTTTAAATATGTATTATATTATGCAGATGACAGGCAACGGTCGAGGTAACAATGACCCTACTGGTTCTCGGGGTCGAGAAAAGGCTAGGAAGGGAAAGAGGAGGTAGAAGATAATACTCCATCTTTTCCACCCTTTTCATAGATGCCTATGTCTGTGCATATGTCTTATCCTCCACCCCAGGGCTATTCTGAGTTGCCACAGCATCACGATCCCTACACCTTCGTACAGACACCAGGTCTTTCATCATAGGGCCAGAGGACTATACGTCCGACATACAGTCCAGCTGCCTTACGACCACGTGGATCGCAACCATCTCAATCGCATGGATCGCATCGATCCATGTCACATCCACATGGATCACATCCATCCATGTCACAGCCACTCGGGTCACATCCATCATTATCACAGCCACTTGCGGTCCATCCGGCTATGTCGCAGTCACAGGAATCGCAGCTATCTTCATCATCGACTCCATCTATTTCAGGCCTTCGCCTGCGAGATAGTAGCTCTGACCCCCCTACACCTTCCACACATGCCTCTGATATACATGCTTTGGACGGTGATGCTGATGATGACGAGGAGGTGCATTATGATTGGTATGGCAGGATCATCATAGTCCCTGAGGGTGATGGGTAAGAGTTATTTGTTATTTTTACATTTATTGTTTTGTACAGTTTATACAATAGGATATTAATGTGTTTATTTGTTAAATTGCAGGTTCATCCCAAGTAATATTACTACAAGGATAATCACCAAAGTCACCAGAAAGCTTTATGATGGCCCTTATGCGACTTGGAGTGAATTCCCATTCTCGCTGAAGGAGCAAATTTTCAATCAATTTAAGGTATAAATGTTCTTTTAAGCAGTATAATTATTTATATTTATGATATTTCCATATAATATTTAAATTTTGAAATACAGAGCAAGTGTGTATGGGAACACCGGTATAGCGCGGAAGTGGCAGCAAATTTTAATCACAAAGCTCGCAAGCGGTTGTTGCATAGTTTCTCCAAAGCTAGACAGTTGAACCAGAAGCCTTACTGGTTGCTTCAAAATTTATTGGAGGATTTGCAAAGGCAATGGCTTACCGCAAAGTTCTTAGAGAAGAGAGAAAAGGGAAAGAAAGCTCGCGCATCTGAGAAGGGAGGCTCCTTGCACACTGGAGGTGCAATCAGCCTAGGGACAATAGAAAGAAGATTGGTACGTAATTGCTTAATTTATTTTAATTTTCAAAGTATATCTATTATTTTTAATAACTAAAATTTATGAGTTTTCAGGAAAATAAGTTGGGGCGTCCAATGAACCGAGATGAGTTATTCAAGGAGACTCATATTGTAAAGAAGAAGAAAGAGACAGATCCATAAAGGTGGGTCGAGGGCCGAGCCTCGACTGTACATGTAAGTTTTCACTTTTCATTAAGTATTTTGATTTACTTTTATATAAATTTTGAAATACTAATTCAATGTAACTTTTCTTATAGGATCGCTTCACAGCTGACGTGGAGGAATTCATACACAGTCAGCCACCTAATGAGTCGGGCGAGCCAATCCAACCTTCAGACGAGGATGCTGAATGAATATGGATGGAGGCTACTGGCGGTCCAAAATGGGGTAAGGTATAAGGGCTTTATACTAAGAAATTCCATCGCTATAAGTGTGGAATGCAAGGAATAGGGACTTCCTTGCAAGGCGAGCAACTTCATGGGGAGATCCTCTCCGCTATGCGGGAGACTGTGACAAAGCTCACATCTGAGCTAGACGCGGCCAAGGAAAGAGAAAAGCTTAGAGATGCTCAGTACCTTGGCATGCAAGCTCAGTACCATGGCATGCAAGCTCAGCTCAAAGCTCTCCTAGCTTCTGGAGCTTTTCCGATTCCCCGGTCTCGTGAGTCATCGCTAGAGCTCGACTTGAACGTGAGCATTCCTTCCGTCCTCCCCGTGCTCGTTCCTCCCGTCCTCCCCGTGATCATTCTTCCCGTCCTTGATAAGTATACCCTTCTTTATACCATCTTGTAGATGAAAGTTTATCAGACAATGATGATAATGACGGTAATGATAATGATGTTGTCCAAAACACTCCTTCACTTTTATATACTTTGAACTAGATAAATGCCACGATCCAATTTCTCTCTGTTGGGTATCCTGATGGCACCTAGTCTTAGTGACTAGGTAAGCCTAGCAGTTACCGAATATCAACAATAAATAAAGGAAAACTAGCAGTCTTGATATAAAATCACAACAGAATGTATAAACTTCCCCAAAACTGGTAATACAAGTCATAATATCTACGAATTTTCTACAACTTCTAAGTACAACTGTTTTGGAAATAGGTACAACAGTGTATGAATAATAAATACAAAGAAGGTGACTCCGACGCCTACGAACACAACAGCAGGTTACCTTGAGTCTCCTCGGCAATCATCCACACAGCTACTACAATATGAACCTGGATCTGCACACAAAAATGTGCAGAAGTGTAGTATGAGCACACCACAGCGGTGCCCGGTAAGTATCCTTCGTGCTTTAATATCAAAACATGGCACGGAATTATCATCGTGCTTTAATATCATAGCATGGAACGGAATTATCCTCCGTGCTTTAATATCATAACATGGCACGACATTATCCTTCGTGCTTTAATATCATAACATGGCACGACATTATCTTTCCTGCTTTAATATCATAACATGTCACCGCATTATCCTTCGTTCTTTAATATCATAACATGGCACGGCATCACCATTCGTGCTTTAACACTCTCATCCTCACAATACAAGGCATCACCCTTCATGTTTTACACTCTTCCTCACCCAAACAATATCAAGAACAACAGTTTGGCAAGGAAAAACGAACAATATGACCCATAACTCACCACATCCCGGCAAGGGAGTCAACAATACAAACAATATCATTAACAGCATAACTAGTAATAGAAACCACAACATCCCGGCAAGGGAGTCAGCAGTACAAACAATATCATTAACAGCATAAACAGTAATAGAAACCATCACATCCTGGCAAGGGAGTCAACAATACAAACCATATCATTAACAGCATAAAGTATAACAGAAACCATAACATCCCGGCAAGGGAAACAGCTATAACCAATCTCACCTAAATAGTTAACTTCACAGAATAACACTTAGCTTAGACAAAGGCCTAGTAATAGGCAACATCAAGTAAATACCAATAATATAAATGTCTAACAATTAGATCTAAGTGGCACTTAAGGGAATAGTCATATAAATCACAATGTAAGACTCACGGGCATGCTTGACTCCAACGAATAGAATATTCCAACTACGGCTAGTCAACTATAAGGCTAGATGACACTAATTATAGTCCATTAGGCAGGCTAGGAAGAAAATATAGCATGATGATAAGAGAAGTAGAATATTCAGTTAAGTCAAGTAAAGTCAAATAGCCAACGAAAGAATCCATCAACAAGTAATTCTAATTTAAACAGGAAGGGATGAAATTAACAACCAAGGATTCAAATGTAACAATTACAAATCATACACAGGTAATATAAGAATCTACGAATCTTAAAAGGGCAATCTAATTGCAATAAGTACGAGTACACACTCGTCACCTCTCATACTCGGACTACAATCAACAAGGCAGACTTAATCCTAAGGGGTAGTTTCCCCCACACAAGGTTAGGCAAGATACTTACCTCAAAGACGATAACTTGGTACTCAAAAATAGACTTCTCGGGCGGAAAGGCCTCCGGACAGCTCAAAATCAACTAAAACAACTTCAAAATACATATAAAACGTATAAGGAACTATTTCGAATAATAAAGTCTCACTTTTTACAATATTATAAAAATCGATCCAACAGTCGACCCCCGAGCCCGCACCTCGGAACCCGACAAATTCCGATTACCCATTCCGATACGAGTTCACCCATACTAAATTTATTCAATTCCGATAATGTTTGATCTTTCAAATCATGATTTTTTTTCATTTTAGAAGTTTTCTTTCAAAACCCACAATTCCCTCAATCCAAAACACAAATTAAATGATAAAAACAAGAACTAATTCATGAAATATAATTAATTATAGTGGAAGAACACTTACCCATTAGATTTGCGTGAGAACCCCTCAAAATCGCTCCCAAATCCGAAGTCCAAAGCTCAAAATGTAAAGAAAATGGCTAACCCTCGTTTATATGAATCTGCCTAGGACATCCGCACCTGCGACCACTTAACCGCACATGTGCAATCGCAGGTGCGAAACACAAACCGCACTTGCGCTCCTACCCGCACCTACGCCCATGAATCGCCCCTGCGGGGGCCGCATCTGCGGAGTCTGCCCAGTCCGCTTATCCTCGCACCTGCGTGCTCTTTACCGCACATGCGATCCCCTATCCGCAGGTGTGACCACACCAGAACAGCAGCACCAGCTGCATATCCAAACTTCAAGCCTTCCAATAACCGTCATAAACCATCCCGAGCCCCTCGGGACCTCAACCAATTACTCCAATAGGTCACATACCAACGCATGAACTTAGTCGAACTTTTGGAACACCCAAAATAACATTAAAACACCGAATAAATCTTGGATTCAAGCCTAGAATTTCGAAACTTCAAAAATATGCCAATGATGCCAAAACCAACCCAAACCACATCCGAATGACCTGAAATTTAGCGCACACATCAAAAATGATGCTACGAACCTATTCCAACTTCCAGAATTTCATTCTGACCCCGATATCAAAATTTCACCTATCGGCCGAAATTCTAACTTTCGCCAAATTACCTCAAATCACTCTGCGGACCTCCAAATCCAATTTCGGACACGCACCTAAGTCCAAAACCATCATACGACGTTGTTAACATTAACCAAATCACATTCTGAGGCCGTTTACACAAAAGTCAAACCTCCGGTCAACTTTCTTCACTTAAGCTTCAAAATTTGAAAATTCTCTTCCAATCTGACTCCGAATTAACCGCTAACTGAATCTAACCGCGCACACAGGTCTATATACACAAAGTGAGGCTGCTTATGACCTTATACCACCGAACGGAGCTTACATTCTCAGAACGACCGATCGGGTCGTCACATCCTCCCCCTCTTAAAACAAACATTTGTCCTCGAACGTGCCAAGATTCACCTTGAAATCATCCAAGTGATTGTACATTTCTAACACATACCCGTGGGTGATCCCACATCACCCAAACCCACCTAAGCCTGACGGAACAATCACATCTGCAATATGGCCTTCACATCACCACCGATAAGCCTCATACCTCACTTTCTCACCTTCTACTCATTTCTCAAAAGACCCGATTCTAAATTCATATCTGGCATTAGCCTCAACCAGTTGACCAACTCAGGTCAACACCCATAAGGCACGACCACACAACATAGCACATCACACATAGGTCAAATAGCACTTTTTGATCACAATAGCTGCCTGAAATCAACTCAACATTGGCAATTAGCCTCACATATGAAGAACTCTGATCCAAACCCCATAATACTAATAATGATGCAATGAACACGAAAACTTCATTATTAAACACCTGAATCACCAAGCCACAACTAACACCACCAGGCACACATCCCGCAAGCTAAAAACTAATGGAGCACATAACGAGAATGACTGAATATGAATATGGAAACATATAAAGGAACTATCAAACAAGCCTATAGGCATAACTCTCTATCAACACTGATTTACCAAAAGCAATATAACAAGGAAGAAGCAAAGAATATGAACAAATCACAAGGATTACATCCTGATAAAATTTCACCGCGGTACTCAGCCCGGTCCAAACATATCGAATCACAAATATCACGAGGACCTCGTCCTCAACTCTGAATCACATACCGAAAATATATCATACCAATTGAAATTCCTCCACTAATTCATCTCAGCTGATAAAATCATAACGCTAGCTGATCTCACATCTCGATGGGGTATCAAATCACAACTCGTAAACAAAATACTCAGGAAAATCACATAAAGCTTACCACGAAGAACAACAAGGACCTACTGCCAGTGTCACTATTATCAAGAATGAATAAAACAACGATAAACACAGGCTACTACTCATAGAATCTCCCAACAAGAGTAAACACAAAATGGAGTGCAAAACATGGAACTTACTCATAAATGGAACAACAAATAAAGGAACTCGTCAGGACCAGCAGAGCTATAATGAAATACAATTGGTGCCCCCCTGTAACACATCAAAACATACCTGTGTGATAATATCTAGCACATCGGCCTCCGGCCTACTATATGCAACACATCAGCGGGTCGGGCCTCCCCCTCTTAGGCGCCCTTTATTCACCTGAATACCCTGCTACCACACACCTACCTGAATCCTGGGACAATCTCTCACCCTGTGGCTAACATCTCCACACTGAAAACAATCTCGCTTCCGACATGGCTGTGGAAAAACACACAATACGAATCCTCCGAGACCCATGATTACCTGAAATTCCATGCGAAGCTGGTAATGCAAACTAACTGGTTGACCCACAAAACTTCTACCGTGTCGTACCTTGCCCCCATGATACGTACCAGTAGATTCCTCCGATCTACGAGGCCTCATTGCCTCCCTGAACTCTCTCTATGATATTGTATGTCCTCTCACTCCCGGTCCCACATGCGCTCTAACCGGCGAGCGATCCCTACTACCTGCTGAAACGAGGCATCCTACTCTAGCTCTCGAGTCCCGCTAAACTGAATATCATGCCTGAATCTCTCAAAACTCTACGGACTCATATCCTAACTGAAACAACCAAACGAGGTGCATGTCTAGCCCACTCACTGAATCTAACGACATGCTCCAATAGTGACACAGTACCCTGACGCAACTGCTCAAACTCCGCGCACCGTACATCCCGAAGGAACTGAGGTGCAACCTCCCTCAAAGCATCTCCGAAAACTGAATCCATGCTAGTGAAGCTAACTCGTCCAGGTCACCCCAACTCATATGCCTCCATAACTGATCCACCTACTACTCTGAACCTGAGACGTGACAAAGCAATCCCGCTCGTATCCACATTACCCAAATTACGAAGAATATAGTGACACTCCTCCCGGAAACCCTAGGCACCATATGCTGCCAATCCACTGAAAGATAGAAGGGTGGTACTTCATGTACCTCTCAAGTTCAAGGTATTCTTCCTCCTATGCTGCTATCCTAACCACGGCTGAACTGAAACCAGATGTCATGCTGTCATGACAACGGGTACCTGACCAATGTGATCTCGCTGCTCTGGAGTGTAGGTTGCGGGAGTCTGAACTCCTCCCCTGATCCGTGAAGAAACTGGTGCACTAGAATCAACCCTGCCTGAATCAACGTACCAATTGTACTCAATACTATGCCCAGGCCTCCTGAAGTCCGGGGTAGCAATAGGCACCTCCAGTACCTGCCCATCAACTAGAACTACTGGTGACTCCTCAACGGCTGCTCTGGTAGGCATCTTAACTGCGGCACGTGCTCCTCGTTGGCCTCTGTCTCTGACCATTGCGATGTTTGCTTTGGGATAAAATCATCAGGAACCGCCGCTCGTGTTCTCATCATCGGTGAGAGAATGGAACGATAATTTCAAACTTTAAGATCAATAAACTCGCATGACAAGAATGAAGGAAGTGAAATTGTCCTAATAGTTTCGTAGCCTCTCGAAGATAAGTACAGACGTCTCCACACCGGTCCGCAAGACTCTACTAAACTTGCTTATGACTCGTAGCACCTATGAACCTAGAGCTCTGATACCAACTTGTCACGACCTAATTTCCCTCCGTTGGGTATCGTGATGGCACCTAGTCTTAGGGACTAGGTAAGCTTAGCAGTTACCGAATATCAACAATAAATAAAGGAAAACTAGCAGTCTTGATATAGAATCTCAACAAAATGTACAAACTTCCCCAAAATCGGTAGTACAAGTCATAAGCTCTACGAATATTCTACAACTTCTAAGTACAACTGTTTTGGAAATAGGTACAACAGTGTACGAATAATAAATACAAAGAAGGTGACTCTGACGCCTGCGAACGCAACAGCAGGTTACCTTGAGTCTCCTCGGCAATTATCCACACAGCTACTACAATATGAACCTGGATCTGCACACAAAAAAGTGCAGAAGTGTAGTATGAGCACACCACAGCGGTGCCCAGTAAGTATCGAGACTAACCTCGGTGGAGTAGTGACGAGGACTAGTCAAGACACCACTGATCTACAAGATAAATAACATGAATTTAGAAATGACCGAACGTTACATCTATCTAAGACTTCACGAAATAATTTACAATAATGACAAAATAAAGCAGAAGGCAATTACAGAATTCAATCACGAAACAGCACAAAAAAATACCCAGAAAGATGGACAACAAAACAAGCCAAACCGAAAGGAAACACAACACAATAGAGAACACCAATAACTCAACTCTAAATCGGTTCGTTCACATCGGGCCTTAGCCACTAAAATCCATAAACTGGTGGAAATCTTTAAACAACAGTTCATATGAAAAACTTTTGCAAATAAAATCATTTTTGTATGGAAAAGTTTCCTTTGAAAACATATTTTCTCCAAAAGTAGATATAAGTATATTTAATAGAGAGAATTATATTAAACATAGTTTCTTTCAAAATACAAAACTTCTCAAAGATGCTTTCCCGATAAATGACTTCCAAATATCATTTTAGGCAAGACTAGTACTTTTCAAATATACCTTCAATGTATAAGTTATTCAAATATAATCATTACAAACCATTGCTTTTTCAATGATACTTTTCAATAAAATCCCTTGATCAAAATCTCCTCAAGATCTATCCACCGTAACTCAGTCCGTAACTCAGAAACTACCATGCCGTACAAGAGGAATATCAAATCTTGCCAATAAATACAGTAAGAGATCAGTAGGAATATCCAAATTTAGAACAACGAAATAAAATGAAAAGACAAGTGCACGGCATCACCCTTCGTGTTNAATGCAAAGACAAGTGCACGGCATCACCCTTCGTGCTTTTACTCTCATCCTCACCAAAACAAGTGCACGGCATCACCCTTCGTGCTTTACTCTCATTCTCACCAAAACAAGTGCACGGCATCACCCTTCGTGCTTTACTCTTATCCTCACAATAAATAAGTAGATACAGCACGGCATTATCCTTCGTGCTTTAATATCATAACATGGCACGGCATTATCCTTCGTGCTTTAATATCATAACATGGAACCGCATTATCCTTCATGCTTTAATATCATAACATGGCACGGCATCAACCTTCGTGCTTTAACACTCTCATCCTCACAATACACGGCATCACCCTTCATGCTTTACACTCTTCCTCACCCAAACAATATGAAGAACAACAGTTTGGCAAGGAAAAATGAACAATATGACCCATAACTCACCACATCCCGGCAAGGGAGTCAACAATACAAATAATATCATTAACAGCATAACCAGTAATAGAAACCACAACATCCCGGTAAGGGAGTCAACAGTACAAACAATATCATTAACAGCATAAACAGTAACAAAAATCATCACATCCTGGCAAGGGAGTCAACAATACAAACCATATCATTAACAGCATAAACAGTAACAGAAACCATAACATCCCGGCAAGGGAAACAACTATAACCAATCTCACCTACATAGTTAACTTCATGAAATAACACTTAGCTTAAACAAAGGCCCAGTAATTGGCAACATCAAGGAAATACAAATAACATAAATGTCTAACAATTAGATCTAAGTGGCACTTAAGGAAATAGTCATATAAATCACAATGTAAGACTCACGAGCATGCTTGACTCCAACGAATAGTATGTTCCAACTACGGCTAGTCAACTATAAGGCTAGATTACACTAATTATAGTCCATTAGGCAAGCTAGGAAGAAAATATAGCATGATGATAAGAGAAGTAGAATTTTCAGTTAAGTCAAGTAAAGTCAAATAGCCAACGAAAGAATCCAACAATAATTAATTCTAATTTAAATAGGAAGGGATGAAATTAACGACCAAGGATTCAAATGTAACAATTACAAATCATACACAGGTAATATAAGAATCTACGAATCCTAAAAGGGCAATCTAATTGCAAATAAGTACGAGTACACACTCGTCACCTCGCATACTCTGACTACAATCAACAAGGGAGACTCAATCCTAAGGGGTAGTTTCCCCCACACAAGGTTAGGCAAGATACTTACCTCAAAGACGACAACTCGGTACTCAAAAATAGAATTCTCGGGCGGGAAGGCCTCTGGACTGCTCAAAATCAACTAAAACAACTTCAAAATACATATAAAACGTATAAGGAACTATTTCGAATAATAAAGTCTCACTCTTTATAATATTATAAAAATCGACACAAAAGCCGACCCCCCGGCCCGCACCTCAGAACCCGATAAATTTTACAAATTCCGATTACTCATTCCGATACGGGTTCACCCATACTAAATTTATTCAATTCCAATAACGTTTGGTCTTTCAAATCATGATTTTTTTTTTATTTTAGAAGTTTTCTTTCAAAACTCACAATTTTCTCAACCCAAAACACAAATTAAATGATAAAAACAAGAACTAATTCATGAAATATAATTAATTATAGTAGAAGAACACTTACCCATTAGATTTGCCTGAGACCCTCAAAATCGCTCCCAAATCCGAAGTCCAAAGCTCAAAATGTAAATAAAATGGCTAACCCTCGTTAATATGAATCTGCCGAGGACATCCGCACCTGCGACCACTTAACCGCACATGTGCAATGAATCGTCCTACCTGCACCTACCCGCACATGCGCCCATGAATCGCCCTTGCGGGGGCCGCATCTGCGGAGTCTGCCCAGTCCGCTTATCCTCGCACATGCGTGCTCTTTACCGCACATGCGGTCCCCTATCCGCAGGTGCGACCACACCAGAACAGTAGCACCAGTTGCATCTCCAAACTTCAAGCCTTCCGATAACCGTCCTAAACCATCCCGATCCCCTCGGGACCTCACCCAATTACTCCAATAAGTCACATACCAATGCATGAACTTAGTCAAACTTTTGGAACACCCAAAACAACATTAAAACACCGAATGAATCTCGGATTCAAGCCTAGAATTTCTAAACTTCAAAAATACGCCAACGATGCCAAAACTAACCCAAACCACATCTGAATGACCTGAAATTTAGCGCACACGTCACAAATGATGCTACGAACCTATTCCAACTTTCGGATTTTCATTCTGACCCCGATATCAAAATTTCACCTATCGGCCGAAATCACCGAAATTCTAACTTTCGCCAAATTACCTCGAATCACTCTACGGACCTCCAAATCCAATTCCGGACACGCGCCTAAGTCCAAAACCATCATACGATATTGTTGACATTAACCAAATCTCATTCCGAGACTGTTTACACAAAAGTCAAACCTCCTGTCAACTTTCTTCACTTAAGCTTCAAAATTTGAAAATCCTCTCCTAAGCCGACTCCGCATTAACCGGTAACTGAATCTAACCACGCACACAGGTCTATATACACAAAGTGAGGCTGCTTATGACTTTATACGACCGAACGGAGCTTAAGTTCTCAGAACGACAGGTCGGGTCGTCACAACAAATAGAACTGATTTTGAACTAGTTGTAATAAGCGTTAACTTAGTATTGTTAGTGTAATTTGTTAGTTCTATTGAACTTTAATTTGTTGGTTTTATTGTGTTTTTTGAATTGTGTTGTTGTTGTTGTTGTTGTTGTGTTATTGTTGTTGTTGTTGTTGTTATTGTTGTTGTTGTGTTGTTGTTGTTGGGTTGTTGTGGAGATTTTGGTATTGAAATTGTATTGTATGTATTGAATATTGTTATTTAGGAATTTTGGTATGCTGGCAGGTGGTATAGCTGCCAAAACAGGCATTTTATGCCAAAATTATTACCCAGAAAAGCGACCAAAGTTGATCGCTTACCTATAAAAAAAATCTGGAAATTAGCGACCAAGGTTGGTCGCTTTTATCTAAAAAAAAAATTAAAAAATAAAATATTAGCGACCAACTTTGGTCGCTAATGAACCCATATTTTGGTATAAGAGACCAAAGTTGGTCGCTACTATATTAAAAAAAAATCCTGGAAATTAGCAACCAACATTGGTCGCTAATATACAAAAAAAAAATTAAAAACTTGAAAATTGGTCGCTTATGAACCCAGATTGTTAAATATATATTTTTTAAAATAATATATATTTTAATTTAGAGACCAACGTTGGTCGCTAATTTTTATATTTTAATAATTAAAAAAATATCGTAATTTATATGTACAGACCAACTTTGGTCGGTAAATTTATATTATTAAAATATTGTACCGAACAAGGTTGGTCGCTATTTTGTTTACACTGAACATTTGGTCCTTTTACCTTAGCGACCAAAGTTGGTCGCTAAGTTAAAAAGACCACCAATATATCGACCAAACGTGTTTGGATGTGTTTTGGTCGGTATATTGAGATAAGAGACCAAGTTTGGTCACTTTTTATGGTCGCTAATTAGCGAATTTCTAGTAGTGACATAAACCTACACTTCAACTTATTTTAATAAAATTTAATTTATATACATTAACAACATAGAGTACTATTTTATTCTAACATAGCACATTACATATATATCTTACTTTACAGATTTTTAATTCATTTTACTATGGACAATTATATGTGGTAATGAAGATAAATCATGCACTAACACTCCAATAATAGTTTGATCGTGCTTTCAAACCTTCCTATAACAATCTTATTTGTTTCGATATTTTTTGCTTGCTATTGTGAAGTGTTATTATGAAAGACATATATTATACAGTCACATTTCTCTATAACAGCATTCATATATAACAACCATTCAATATAACAATTTTTTCTCGAAATCGATTTTACATTATGTTATAATATATGTCATTTATAACAATATTTTACTATAGAAGCCAAATATCAGAGCAAATAAAGTTGTTATAGAGAGGTTTAACTGTAACACAACATAAAAATCGATTTTGAGAAAAATTTAATTTTTATAGTGAATAATTATTATATATGAACGTTGTTATAAAGATATTTGACAGTAGAACAAGTAAGAATCAAAGCGTCATACATAAAATAAATTAAGTTCAGATTTCCGTTTATGTGTTTCAAGTTCATTATGTGAAGAAGGTTATTACAAAAAGTGAAAAGACTTTGAATATGACAAATATCAAAAGGAATATGAGCGAAAAGACGAGAAATATATATATATATATGTCCAAAACATTCTAAGAAATGGAAAATCACAATCGTCTTAGCTTTTGGAAATGGTTGAGTGGGAGTGGGTCATCCAATCATTAGAGCAATTTGATGCTATCTTTTTCCTATATTTGGCATGGCGTATACCCATTTCCATCACAAGGCTCCTGATTCAACATGCATTGATTTAATTCTTTTATTTTTCTGTTTTTTGTAAAGAAAAGAAAAAGGTGCATCCATAAAATTTGGTTAATTTTGTTTTTATATAGCTTAACATTAATTAATGGAATCATCTCTAATAATTACATTGCGTTGCCTAGTTATAACAACGACGATAACAACACCAACAAACTCGATGTAACTCTACGAGTGGATTTGAGGAGAATAGTATTCACGCTGACCTTACCCCTAATTTGAGAAGTGTTTGACTAGAAATTTTTATGCCTTTTTGTTAAACTAATTAATTAAGAAGATAGCGGGCAAATTCTAGCTAAATATAATTAACTCCAGATCTGAGGTGAATAACGGGAATGTAAAAGTATAGTAGAATATAAACATTGGCCATAACCGTGGTCGATTTCTATAGTATGAGAAAAAGAATGTATTCAATAACATCGAATCACAACAAAATGTATATAAAGGAAAAGATTCACCAAACCCCGAGCAAGGGGATCCACATTATTTGATAAAGTTGATCGATGGACGAATACAAGAATTTTGGGACCTTTCTCCTTCTAGCGGAGAGCATAAAGTTATAAACTCTCTCCACTCTAAAAGAGGCGCGTGTGTATTCTTTCTCGAGTCCCCCCCTCCTCCCCCGAAGTCCTCTCTCTTACTACTTATATAGGACACTTCTCTTTCCCAGCGATCCTAAACCAAAGTACTTGAGTTTTGAGAATATCCTGTGGAATATTCCTCCAAAGTATCTGATTACTAAGCTAGCCGTTTGAGTCTATCAGAGTGCTTGACCTCGATCGTAGTTGCGCTACTCGCCTGTATACTACTTCCCGTACATAACTTCAGCTTGATTGACTCTTGGTCGTCCTTCCTTAAATAGAAGTCTTTTGATCAAATTTTGAATCATACAGTTAGTCCATCCGCCTGTCGGGGTCGTCTTTGGGCGAGCTCGATGGGCGGACCTTTCTAGTTTGCAATTGAGAAATCTGAGCATCTTGGTTGAAGGGTGAACCCTTTATAGCAAGGTAACAACGTGACACTTCGAGGGCCATATCTGACTGTTACGTCGGTTTGAAATGACATCATTTCATCATGCGTCATCATGGCGCACGTTACCTATATGTTACGTCGTTTCCTGGGCCTCTTCTGTTTTGGAAATAATACGACAACATTTGGTTTTCCCGCTCAGGGTGCCTGTATTCTTATAAATAGAGAAGGGAACTTCTCGTTTGGGTTGTTGCATTTCCCAACCGTTTGTAAAACCAAGATTTCTCTTCTCCTTCTTTAGATTTTTGCATCTCCAACTCTCTTCTTTTAGCGTTTCCTGCCATTGTTACCCCCTTCACCTTTGCACTCCTCATCTACGTAACCAGAGAAGAAATGGCTAGTGTATCTTCTAAGCTTGATAGATTTGTTGATCCCGTTGCGTCAGAAATGGATATGCCCTCTCATGAAGAAAGGATAGCCATTGTTGAAGACGAGAATCTCCCCACTATGGATGAGATAATTCCACGTTCGGGGAGGGCTCGGTCTGATTTCAAGAACCCTCCTGACGACGATCCTGAGCCCGTCATTTTCGAAATGGATGTTGCGATGCTTGTTGCGTTTAAGGCTAAATAGAGGATTCCCGAGCATGTTGAGCTCATTCCTGCTAGGGATGTCATCGTGCAGATACATCACCCAGGGTATTGTGCATCTTATGTGTACCCGTTTGTCGTCGGTTATACACATCCCCTTCCTTCATTGGCGGATGACTTCTGTCGTTATTATGATGTGTGCCCGGCTCAGCTCTCCCCGTATATATACAAGCTTTTCCTTATGCTCATCAAGTACGCGGAGTTGGCCGACCGCGGGATTTCCCTCCGGCATCTGCTTTACCTTTTCGTACCGATTTTTCACAGGGATACGATGATACAGATTCGTCACCGTGGGACCAAGGGCCTGGTGGTGAAGATGGATGATAAAACTAATCGCCCGCTTTTGGGCCAAATTCTTTTTCGTGAGGACGGAGCATGTGGTGTCGAATCCCAACGGGTTTCCCGAGCTATGGAACTATGCTCGTAAGTGTTTCTCCCCAATGGCTGTTCGTGGTTCCTTTTTTGATGATCTGATCGTTTTTCCTCCTTTTTTTGGGCAGCCGAGAAGGAACCTCCTTCACTAGTTGCCGACATCCTCGACTTGGTTAGTCAGATTTTTCCTCACACGGTAGGGATTCGTGAATGGTCGCCGTTTAATGAGAGATTTGGGTGCAGACCTTCGACCGATGAGTTATTCCATCTTGCCCTTAATAATTTTGCTCTTTGTTCCGTCCTTTCTTCCCTCCTGTCTTTTGGCTTAAGCCTCTTTTGTTTTTAAGTCGGAGGGCCTCGAGGAGGGTGAGGGCTCCTATTCCTGCTTTACATCAGTCGAGTGCTTCCATCGGACCCGTACCAACTGTGGCTGCAAGTGAGCGTGTTCAGTCTGTCGTTACTTCGCAGACTCCGACCTCGTGTGGACTCAGCCGCCAAGATGCTGCTCCCCTGGTGGAGGTTCTGGCTTCCACAGTTTACATTTGGTGGATGAGTCATCGCAGGGCGAAGACGAAGAGGCTCCATTGAAAAGGCGAAGGATAGTTGCTGACGGGATGACCGGGGACGAGGGGCCTTCAAGGTGTGAACACGAGTTGGTTGCGTCTGAACCGGGCGGCGACACTGCTTTGGACGTGGAGACTGTGCCCCTTTCGGGCATGGAGATGGCTTCCTTGGAAGAAGGGCAGAGTTCAGGGGCGGTTGCGGTCATTCTAAGGGATGATCCATCGACTTCAGAGCGGGACGATGTTCCCTCTTCGACCGGCGTGAGGGCGAAGGGAGTGTTTATAGACAACTATGAGTCCGTCTCTGATATTGATATTGAGGATGTGAGAATGTTTAGGAGGGGTTCACCCGGGTCGAGGTGAGAACGGATGGTTCTTCTCGCGTAATCGAAATTCCTTCGGACTGTGATTTGTTGGAGGATACGGTGATCTTGGTGCTCTTCTTCGACCCTCTTTGATTTGCCCCTTCATGAGCTCAGAGATACCGACCTATCACAGGGCATAGCCGGGATGGATTTGAGGATGAGTTCTTTACTGTTTTCTTCGTTTCGCGCCTTCTGATTTTGCTGATTTCTGACCCTTTCCTTTTTCTTCTCTTTTATTTCTTCAGACTTGTATCCTAGAGATCGAGAGCTCCCATCGGGAGGAAAAACAGACTGCCGTTTTCTAGAAAGTGGTTTTGAAGTACCGCCGGTGCCGTTACAAGTGTCGCGAGATGCATGCGCGGCTCAGAGCAGGCGGAACTTTCCAATCCCTTAGAGAGGAGTTGGACTGGAAGGACGAGGACCTGGTGCGATCAATTGGAAGATGCATCAAACTTGAGGGGTTGCTTAGGGCCAAGGAAAAATAGCTCGAGGTAGGCAAGGGGGTCATGGCTGAGTGTGTCGATCTTCAGAAGAAAGTGGTGGCCCTGCGGGCAGAGCTTGAGCAAAGTGCAATTAGATTCGCCGGCCTGAGTGTCGAATTGGCGGAGAAGGTGACTGAGTTGGAGGAGAAGTTCAATGAGTTGGAGGGGACTGAGGGGGATCGGTGGCTACCTTGGCGAGGGCAATGGCATTGGAGGACTATATCCACGTCCTCAGGTCTGAGCGTGCAACTGAAGTGGAAAGAGTCGCATTAAGGGAGGTACGGCTCGATGAGCGAATTGGTGGGCTTGAGAGAGATGTCTCAATCCTGGGCGATCAACTTGTTGCTCTCGAGACTGAGAAGGCACGGTTGTTGTCTTAGGCTCCCTCTCATGCATCTGCCTCTCTTCACGTTACTTGCCATTTATACGAGATGTGGATTCATGTTGAGGCTCACTAGGATATATACAGGGGCTTGATGACAGCGGGGAATGTTCCTGAAGCTAGCGTTCAAAGATGCTCGTGCTAAGGCACGTGAAGCCCGGCATGCCTGCGGCTATGACCATGCGACTTCGGAGACCGGTGGAGATGAAGAGGTCGAAGACGGGCTTGCGTTCGATTATGAAGATGCTGATGGAGTAACCGACGATAGAGGTGACGCTGTTGGACCAAGCGGGGAAGGTGGTGACGGTGTGGGTGGAGATAATGTAGCGTGAAGATTTTTGTAGATAGTTTTTTTGTTCTTCTCTTCATTTTTCCTTTTTGTGGGGGCGCCCTTTTGGCCCTTTGTAAGATTTTTATTTTCATTGGAAAGGAAAAACTAATGTTTTTTTTGTTGTACGTCTTTGGCCCTTCTCTTCCTTTTTTGGAATGTTTTTCTTTGCAAGAATCCCTAACTCTTAGTTAGTTCGAACGCGGTCGAATGTTCACTAATTCGAACGAGGTCGAACGTTAATTGTTTCGAACAAGGTCGAATACATGTCGAGTCGAGCGAGGCCGAGTGTTTGACTCTTTGAGGGGTTCGAACGAGGCCTAACATTAATTGTCTCGAACGGAGTCGGATATGAGTTGATTCGAGCGAGGTCGAATATTATCTTTGTTTGATGATGGCCGGGGGCCGCATGGGCGTGGATTCGAATGAGGTCGAATGTAACCCGTAGTTAATTTGAGCGAGGTCGAATTTAACTCGTTTGATTGATGATGGCTGGGGGCCGCATGGCATGAATTCGAACAAGGTCAAATGTAACCCAAAATGAATTCGAGCGAGGTCGAATTTAACTCGTAGTTAAGTCGAGCGAAGTCGATTTTAACTTGTTTGATTGATGATGGTCGGGGGCCGCATGGGCGTGAATTCGAACAAGGTCGAATGTAACCCGTAATGAATTCGAGCAAGGTCAAATTTAACTCGTAGAAGTCGAGCGAAGCCGATTTTAACTTGTTTGACTCATGATGGACTGGGGCCACATGGGCGTGAGTTCGAACGAGGTCGAATGTAACCCGTAATGATTTCGAGCGAGGTCGAATCTAACTAGTAGTTAAGTCAAGCGAAGTCGATTTTAACTTGTTTGATTGATGCAGCGTCGCTTCGGCGAAAATACGGGCGAGCTTCACTCACTTATGCTTTGTCTGCATGTATTGGAGAGATTTGTATGTTTCCCGGGCTGGCAATCCAGTCCCAGTCTATATGGTCTCTCGGCGTCTTCGGATTTCTTTTTATGATGTTAAGTATTGATGTATTGGAGGATTTCTATTGCCCGTTGCATGTTGGGAGATACGACGTGGAGAGTATTCTTGTGGTATGCTACTTCTCGGAGGATTTGACGATCTCTTTCTTGATGAGTTGGGTTCCGTTGTCGCAACTGATCTCTTTGTTTTTGTATGACGGGGGTTGTTCCCTGTTTGCGTATCTGGGAGAATGCTCCTGCTTCTATTCCACTCTGAAAAAATAGTAAGTTCAAGCATGATAACTTATATGTTGTTCTATATCTCCATGAATCTAGGAACTTTTGCTTGCAAAATGAAATCGTTCGTTACCTCGACTTGATTGGTCGACGAGTGGAGGGGAGCGACCATGTTCCCTTCTCCAGTTATGTTTTTGGTGGCCGCTACCAGTTTGGCAAGGTCGTCTGCTTTGGCATTATGTGCTTGGGGGATTTGGTCGAGCTGTCATTCATCGAGCTCGGGTAACAGCTTGTAGATCTCGCCCTGGTATTTTCGCAGTCTCTGTTCCTTGATTTGGAAAGTCCCTATGACTTGATTGACAACGAGCTGAGAGTCGCACCGTAGGACGACTCATTTTGCTCCGTACTCGAGTACTAGCTTTAAATCCAATCTCGGCGTCATGCTCAGCTTCGTTTTAGTCAAATCTGGGCACCTTATGGACTGGAAAATCACATCGCCTGTTAGGATCCCGAGTTCGAGTCCCAGTCCAATCTCGACGCGTTCGTGACCCAATCCGATCTGATCCCGGATTCACAAAATCAAAGTATACATAAGCCATACCATAAGCATAAAGGCGACAAGTTTATCATTTCAAAGAGTTACACAACAGGCTATTATCCCTTTCTAAGAGAGAGAGCAACATATATAAGATATAAATTGATGTCTAGCATTAATATAGAAGTAGAATTGGGGACATGCTTAGTACATAATGGTTATAATCCTACTCTAACAATTTACACGCATGACATACCAAAGCCACTACTACAGCAAAACGTATTTTTCATATCGATATCAAACATAATTTTAATTTCCTGTTTTTACAAAATCCACACAAGTCACGACCTCATTCCATTAGCATAAACAACATGCCTTCCAGCATCATGCAGCAACAATATAATTCACTAAGAACTCATAAAACATCTCGTACATATATGCAAAGATCTAACCTTGATATGTCTGGCTATTTCAAGAGCTTGCCTACGAATTTCTCAAGTTTGCATTTGTAACGAAAGGATGACGCCACAATGAACAGAAAGTGAAACTAGGATTGAATTTGGATCTAGAGGAAACTAAAATTTTAACTAAAAATTCCCCACAGACGGTGCCAAATTGTTTGACCAAAAAGTTTTATGCCTTTTTGTTAAACTAATTAAGTAAGAAGATAGCGGGAAAATTCTAGCTAAAGATAATTAACTCCAGATCTGAGATGAACAAGGGAAATGTAAAAGTATAGTAGAATATAAACATTGGCCATAATCGTGGTCGATTTCTATATTATGAGAAAAACATAGTATTCAATAACATCGAATGGCAACAAAATGTATATAAAGGAAAAGATCACCCAACCCCGAGCAAGGTGGATGCACATTGTTTGATAAAGTTGATTGATGAACGAATACAAAAATCTTAGGACCTTTCTCCTTCTGGCAGAGAGCATAAAGTTATAAACTCTCTCCACTCTAAAAGAGGCGTGTGTGTATTCTTTCTCGAGTCTCCCCCCTTGAAGTCCTCTCTCTTACTACATATATAGGACACTTCTCTTTCCCGGCGGTTCTAAACCAAAGTACTTGAGTTTTGAGAATATCATGTGGAATATTCCTCCAAAGTATCTAATTGCTAAGCTAGTCGTTTGATCCGATCAAAGTGCTCGACCTCAACCATAGCTGCAGTACTCGCATGTATACTACTTCCCGTACATAACTTCGGCTTGATTGACTTTTGGTCGTCCTTCCTTAAATAGAAGTCTTTTGATCAGATTTTGACACATACAAGAAGGTAGATATGTTATTTTCAATATACCTTAGACTCAAGGAAAGATGCAAAAATAAGCAGTAGCAACATATAGTAACATCAACAAAATAACAAGAAACCCAAAGCGAAAAAAATAGCACATAGTAATATAAAACCTAGAGAACTAAGAAAGTACAAAACTAACATTGCCAAGTAAGGCTTGCTCAGTTGGTAAATCACCTTCACCCACAACCGTTAGGTCTTGGGTTCGAGCCACGCTAGAGGGGAAATATGGAAGCACTATAGATCCTCCTAAATCGGGAGGGATTGAAAAAAGAAAAAAGAAAGAAAAAAAAAAGCTAACATTACTTAAATGTCCGGGCAAAATCCACTAATTAAGAGAACTTAAGAATAATGAATAATGTTTATTTTTAAAATAAAAAAAAGAGTATTATTAATTTTTTTATAGTAAAGAATTGTGACGAGATTTTTTTAGGAAGAAGGAAGAACTATCTTCAATGTACGAAAATATTATCTAATATTAACATTATATCATTAAGAATTATTAGGATTGAAAGGAGATTTTTCCAGATAATTTAAAGGAAGAAAAGTTAATCTTGATGAATTTCAATAAATAAATAAAAATGTTTGAGTAGAATTTCAATAAAAATTTAAGAAAAATAAAGATATGTGATTGATGAATTTCGGCATCGCAACTCATTTCAGTGAATCGATAACCAAGATTGTAAATGACCTACTAACATTGATTGGATATGTAATAATAACTTTTTCATACCCAATGTTTATAATAAATCAAATAATTGTAAAAGAACAGCACATTATTTTTGTTATATTCATGATATACTCTAATTTAATTTAGGCATTTTAGAAGAACTACTATTTATCGTTAACTATAATCATTCGGCTGAATTTTTTTTCCTTAGATATACTAGAGGTCCAGCCACATGACATGAGTTACTATCCGTTGATCACACACTGACCCAAACATCTGACTGCATTTTTCAACTGAAATAAAATATTACTATCGAAATTTCTTTGAAACAATTTGCTGAATTTAGTAGAATTTTTTAAGAGATTCTAACAATCGTAGATCGAATTTATCCAAATTTTAACAGTACGATAATTGGCCGTCCACGATCGTTAAAATTAAGCTCTCAAGAAACTGCAGCTTCATATAATTCAGATAAGAAGGAATCTTCCAAAGACTAAGGAGTGAGTTGGGTCCTCATTTGGCAAGCTAAGGACAGGCTTTTATAGACTAAAGAAAATGGGAGCCACTTAACAGCAAAGCCAAGTACATATAATATATATTTGAAAAATAATTGAGTACCAGAAGGAAAGCATAAATTAAACTCAGCCATTAAGATAAATCACATCTATTTAGGACCAACTTCAAAATAGAGATAAGTGATGACAAGAAGACACTCTAATTTTCGTTGATGATTCAACTGGTGTTTTCGCGTAAAAGAAACGGTGCGGTGCACAAAGAATTTTGTATTTACGTAAAATTCGAAAAATGATCGATCCCAAGAAGTGTAGTATAGACAGTCTATCCTAATACTATTGAATTTTTAAGCTTGGTTTAGCTTAAAAGAGGACGAACGAGAAATAGAGGAAAAAATAAAATTTTAATTTTTCCTCCTTTACAAAGGAACATTGTCCCATACTGGAGGAGGAAAGCTTATTTGTTGGGTATAAATATGGTTAGACTTCTTCTAGCTCTTAAAGAGTTAAGAAGAAGGCAAGTCTCGCACCGTCTTTCGGCTTGATTGGTTAATTTTTTGGACTAAATTCATTTGTTAAAAAATAATATTTAATTCAAATTCACCGTTTTTAACGGTAATTTAAACTTTTCGATTTTATTTTTCCGTTTTATTTTGCGTAAATAGCCATTTACGTAATAGTCGTTTACGTGAACGGTCATCTTGAAGAGTTGCACACGGTCATCTTGAAGAGATGCACCTCTTCATTTAAACTCAACCTTTTGGCTATATATAGCGGGTCATTCCCTCAAATTTTTCTTTGTTCGGTGAAACACTCGGGTTTGAAGTACCGCTACACCATTGTGTAATATGTTCTATCTTGGAAGAAAATAATCAACAACCTCGGGTACTAGGAGGGGATTAAGTTCCTTAAAAAAATATTGTGAATTCAGTGGGCGCGGATTAAATTCTGTTTCTTCTACATTTCTATTTTTTCGTTGTTTTCATCTCCAGAATTATTTTACAAATATATATTATTACTAACAAGCTTAAGGAACTTAATTATATTATGTATTTGTTTTGTATATATTATTTTGGAGACTAAAACCTGTGTGATTTTCTACTCCTAGTTTGAAGATTAAAGCCTTCGTGATTTTTTACTCCATTTTTGAAAATATATGTTCATATTAAACGAAATGTGAGTCGATTGGTGAAGGATCTAAACGACCTCAGGAGAAACAAAATAAAGTACGTCTAATCAGGAGGATCCAAGACGTAGTAAACGTCAAAGAACCTCTACTTTATTTGGATCAGATTTTGTGACTTTCTTATTAGAAAATGAGCCTCGAACATTTAAAGAAGTTATGTCTTCTTTGGAATAATTATTTTGGAAAGAGAAAGCCAATAGTGAAATAGAAACCATATTGAACAACCATACATGAGAATTGTTTGATCTTCCTCCTGGAATAAACCGTTGGGTGCTAAATGGATTTTTAAGAGGAAAATGAAAGATGATGGCACTATTGATAAATATGAGGAAGACTTGTGGTCAAAGGGTATAGACAACGAGAAATTCTTGACTATTTTGATACATACTCTCTACAAGAATTACGTCCATACGAACGTTAGTAGCATTAGCTGCGGTATATGGTTTTGAAATTCATCAAATGGACGTTAAGACGGACTTCTTTAATGTAGATTTGGAGGAAGAAATCTACATGGAACTACCTGAAGGGTTTGTTGTTCCAGGAAAATAAAAGAGGGTATGTAGACTTGTTAAGTTCATATACGGACTAAAACAAGCACCCAAATAATGTCGTGCAAAATTTGACCAAATAATGTTGTCAAATGATTTTAAGACAAATGAATGTGATAAATGTGTGTACATTAAAATTGTTCCAAATCACATAGTCATTGTTTGCTTATATGTGGATGATATGCTGATAATGAGTAATGACATTACCAACATAAATGCGGCTAAGCATATGTTAACTCTCAAGTTTGATAGGAAGGACTTGGGAAATGCCGATTTAATTCTGGATATTAAGATCTATAAGACTCCACAAGATCTGGCATTGTCACAATCTCATTGCATTAAAACAGTACTTGAAAAATTCAAACACTTAGATTTTAAAGTTGCAAAGACACCAATTGACGTGAATCTTGCGCTAGCAAAGAACAAAGGCCAAAGCATATCACAATTGAATTATGCTCGTGTGTTGGGATGTTTAATGTATATCATATTGTACACGACCATATATAGCTTGTGCTATAATTAAATTGAGTCGATACACGAGTAATCCAGGTCAATCTTATTGGATGGCAATGAAATGAGTTTTGGGATATTTAAAACATATCCAGGACTTTGCTTTGCATTACAGTAAATATCCTGGGGTGATTGAGGGATACTGTGATGCAAATTGGATCACCGGTTCAACTGATTCTAAGTCTAAAAGTGGATATGTATTCACTATTGGTGGAGGGGCGGTATCTTGGAAGTCCTCCAAACAAACTTGTATTGCCCGCTCTACAATGGAAACTCAGTTCATAGCCTTTGATAAAGCCGGTGAAGAAGCTGAATGACTCCAAAATTTCTTAGAAGATATTCCATCTTTGGCGCAAACCGTTGGTCCCAATATGTAAACATTACGATAGTCAAACGACAATTCGAATGGTTGGGAGAGTTATGCATGACGATAAATCTCATCATATACAACGAAGACATAAAATAGTTAGGCAATTATTCTCTAGAGGAATTATCAAGATTAACTACATAAAGTCAAGCGGTAATGTGTCGGATCCACTTACGAAAGGCCTAACTAGAGTGGTAGTTGAGAAATTATCGAGGAAAACGGGACTGTGGCCGAGGACAAATCATTGTGGCGGTAACTCTACCTAGAAGACTGGAGATCCCAAGATATAGCTTCAAGGAGATCAAATAAAGTCATTAATGACGGTTCAACTTTGTCAACTAAAGTTTTTGGTCCATTCTCGTGATGAGACAATGTTCAGCACCAAGGATAAAGAATTAAGGCTTTTTAATAGTTTCTAAATTTGATACGGGGTATATAAAAAAATGTATCTACGGGATGACACGTGTAGGAATCACCTATGTAAGTGTGAAGTGTTGGCCGCTTCAAGGAGAATTTTATAAGGCCAGTTCTCTATGCACTTATGAACCAGACGGTGTTCATGGCTAAAACGAACACAACAATGAGAACCAAAGATGGTTAAGGGTTGCTTGTGTGACTTATGGTTGTCTAGGTATACACCAAATTTCGACGGTTCAAAGATATCAAATCTACCGATTGACCGATTATATCTAACATAAATTCACTACAGAAAATTCAAAGGGAAACCTACTCATCCAGATGCGATTAATCCTTGCTTGTGAATCACGCAGTTTTCGTGCATATTTTCGTGATATAGCCATTCCCCATTCATGTTGGGGGATTGTTGGGGTTTTAAGCTTGGTTTAGATTAAAAGAGGATGAATATAAAATGGAAGAAAAATAAAAATTAGACTTTCCCTCCTTTACAAAGGAATATTGCCCCTTATTGTAGGAGGAAAGCTCATTTGTTGAGTATATATATGATTGCACTTCTTCTAACTCTTAAAGAGTTGAGAAGAAGACAAGCCCTGCGTCGTCGTCATCTCGCTCGTTGGGCTCGACTTCAACTTTGGCTTCGGATTCGAGATTTATTTGTTAAAAATTGATATCTGATCCAAATCGACCGTTTTTGCTACGGTAATTTAAAGTTTCTCTCCGATTTTATTTTTCCGTTTTATTTTACATAAATAGTCATTTACGTAATAGCCATTTAGGTGAACTGTCATCTTGAAGAGTTGCACACGGTCATATTGAAAGGTTGCGCCTCTTTATTTAAACCTAACATGTTGGATATAAATAGCAGGTCATTCTCTCAGATATTTCTTTGTTCGTTGAAATATTAGGGTTTGAAGTACCGCTACACCAGTGTGTAGTCCGTTCTATCCTGGGAGAAAATAATCCACAACCTCGGGTACTAGGAGGGGATTAAGTTCCTTAAGAAAACAATGTGAATTCAGTGGGCTCTGATTAAATTTTGTTTCTTCTACATTTCTGTTTTTTCGTTGTATTTTATCTCTAGAATTATTTTACAAATACAAATTGTTACTAACAAATACAAGCATTAGTGGCGGCTTCCACGACTCGAAACCATGATTATTACTAACAAATAGATGTTGAAGGGGAACTTTGGCGTAAGTGGTAAAGTTGTTGTCATGTGACCAAGAAGTCATGGGTTCGAGCCGTGGAAACAACATTTAGCAGAAATGTAAGGTAAGACTGCGTATAATAGACCCTTGTGGTCCGATTCTTTTCTGAACTTCGCGCATAGCAGAAGCTTAATGTATCATGCGATTTTTAGATTATGAGGGTAATTCAACCACAAAATCTAGTTTGTTTTTGTTGTATGTTAAGAAAACAAACTTCACTTTAAACGTAACACAATCCTAATTATAAACTGGTAAATGTGACTTACAAGGTTAGAATTGTTCAAAATTATATAAGGAAACAATAATATTATCCGTGAATATTACTTATATCCTATTTATAATATTACTGTAGGTTTAGGTACACAACATAAGCAGCCAGCAAATACCTTATTTTAATTAGGTCATAGTAGCTGAATACCCTACTCAAAAGGCATGCTTTTGATCGTTTTTCTTTTTTCTATCTTTTTTTTGGTAGGATGGATAGCAAGATGAGGTCATATTTTTCAATAATAAAGGCCACGTATGTACCTACCTCAAACAATATGTAGTGATATAAACTAACTAATTAAACATTTTAAATTTATTTGCTATATGTTTATCCCAATTCTTAATTTCAAATCATGTTTGCTGACTACGTACATGTTTGTCTTATGTAACAAATTATATGCAAGTTTTAGTGTTGTCTTTTATTTGTATATGTGTTCTGCACGACTGGTTTTCATTTTCCATTAGGCAGGCTAATTACGATTTGCTTATATATAATAATTAATAATTAAAATATTCTCTTAGCATAAGAACCAAGTAAATGAGACACAATAGTGTACCTTAACTAAAAGCATATGTAAATGTGCATATTAGAAACAGGAGTAGATCTAGGATATCAGTCAATAAATATAAATAACACTACTCTTGTTAGTTATTTGTAACAATGCAATACCTATTAATTAAAGACCGATGTTTTTGTCCAGTCTTAAACTCCGATTCTTAAACTCAAAGCTGGCCAAAAATGCCCATTTTGAGCTCGCTCTATAGATGTTTCCCTAAATTTTAACTTTATAAATAAGCATTTTTTTTTTTTTTTTTTTTTTGGTCAATAACTTTATAAATAAGCTTAAGTTTATGAGTGTACTTGTGTCTGCTGTTGAAACCTACATTAATTTGCTGCCAAATAGAAGCTTCTAGAAAATGATATGATTATACTTTTTTTGAGCCGAGGGTTTATCGAAAATAATTTCTTTACAAGTTTTATAGATCTGTGTAAGATCTGTGTACGCGCCAACCCCACTTATGAAATTACATATTATTGTTGTAGAAGCTTCTAGAGGAATTGGTGGCATGGTTCATACATGAAGATTTCCAGCTAAAACAAGATAAATGCAGCTTCAAACCCACATCATCTCCACAGTTGATAGTTGTATAATTGTATTATGATTTATTCTAGAATTACCTAATACATAGTGATGAGATTTCATGAAAATAAATTAAAATATCTTCGTCGACGTCCTCTATCTTAATTAAGGTGTTATACCAAGATTGAGTTGATCGCTGACTCAGGGGCGGATTTAGGCTCAATTATGGAGTACGTAAATTCATAATTTTTTTATTTAATTAGATATTTTGTGTATGTATCTCTTGCAAATTGTATAGTCCGCTTAATTTAATATTAAATTATTTACTCAAAAAAACATAAATCAATACTTCTTTTTCTTCTTTTTTTTAATAGTCACTCGTATTCTAAAAATTCTAAATTCACCTTTGTACTTGCTCATCATAATTTCATTTCCTTAGGCCTGCATTCAGTATCTTTGTCACTTACACATCGAAATCCAAATTTATGACCGACTTTGCAAGCCATTGAAATTTTCCATCCATCCTTTCAATTAACTCAAACCCCCCCACCCCCCACCCCCAAAACATACACACAACCCAAGTCTTAGAATGAATATTTGCTATATTTAATGCCTTCAAAAATTTCTAGTAAAAAGTGCTTTCCTCTTAAATTAAGTTTTACGAGGCACAAATTTGAATTAATTATTGAGTCAATGATAGAACTAGGATTTTCATTAAAGGTGTTAAAATACAGTATTTTATAATAGTATTTTATATAATAGCACTTCAATATAAAAGTTAAATTTTTTTCCGGAACTAATTTTTATGTTATATTATAATATATGTTATCTATAACAGTACTTCGTTATTATAACATTCAAAAATATTCGGAACAAACGAGACTATTATAGAGAAGTTTAACTGTATATAAAAGTAAACCTACAAAACAAATTAAGGATAGTAAACATATAATGCATATATAAAAAAATTATCTACCTACGAAATATATTTTTCCCGTAAATAAGGTGGCTCTGCTAGTGGATCAATCCAATAAATTTCAGATACCACATGATTAAGAAAGCTGTATTTAACGTTTAAACTCTAACACATGTGATTATGTGTAGGATCACATGCCCACACATTTTATTCAACTAAAACCTAAAAATACCTAAAAAAAAAAGAGTACATGTGGTAATAAAATCACTAGTGTGGACCAAGGTAATTAAGAAACAGTTTGTAGATTTGTAAACCACTAAACTAATTAATAGTAGTACAGTGACATCTCTGAAAAATGTTTACAGTAATGACCTAATTTAATAAATAAAATGAAGTTTATTGAGGAAATGGTTCCCATCAACTATATATTGCCTTTATTACAAAGACAGCACCAAAAACACATACAAAGAGAGGCATTGTGGCAATGAGTCATGAGATTGACCTTCCAATGCCTCTGACTCAGCTCTAATTATGACGTGACCATGTTTTTGGCTTCTTCTTAAAAAAAAATTAAATATAAATAATTAGCCATTTCAACCACACACAAAAAAAAATTACCAAGAGAGGTGTCAAGGATTTCAAAATGAAATCATAGAACATAACTCTTCCAAATCTTTGAATACAAATGCATGCCCTATGCCTTTAAAAAATATATTATCGTTTAAGGAATCAAATAATTTTCTTTGCAGTAAATATTAAATATTCCTAAATTTAGAAATATAATTTATAATAATTTCATGTGGTTTATAGATATGTAAAAAAAATGAAGAAAAACGATATACATATTCAAATCTATAGTTAAATGCATTAACTCGTTGCTTCAAATTTTATATGAATTTTTCGTCGATTAGTGGAGCACAACGAGCACGGGGTAATAAAAAATTGGCGATGAATCAGCTATGTTACACAAGAAAGCTCTCTCTATAAAAAGGGTGAGAGATTGAATCTTATTTTTTTCAAGTATATAAAAAAAATAATTATTATCTGAAAATCTTTTTGATAATATAGCCAAACTTAATGACATCCATGTATATGATGATGATCATACCTCATGACATGGCAGCCATGTATGATGGACAATGCATGACGTGGCATTTTTGGTTAATGTATTTTGGGTGTGAGTATGAACTAAAAGGGATTTGAGGAATAATATTTTTGACTAAGAGGAGGATAAAATAGGAAAAATGCACCAAACATGACTTAAGAAAACGGTGGGTCCCATTCCACGTCATTCTTGCATGCTGCCATTGTGGATTTTGAATTTGTACGCCAAAGTCCAAAAAACCCACCCGTGGGTATGGAGGTTGTTCCTAATATATAATTACCTTTCCTTTTCAAAACTTTCACAGTCCATAAATAATTGAATATTAAAGAATAATAAATTATTCTTAAGAACAAAATTGAAGAATAAACTGGATGTTTCTTATATATTTTGTAGGGAAACATACAAAATTGATCGGTCGGCCGAAATTGCATTTGTTAGCCCAAAAAATATATAAAATAAGTATATTATATGTATATAATATATATTTATATAAAATATATATATATATTATCGGATATTATTTTTTGGAGCGGCTAAAAATATATATTTTTCTTTTTAGTACCTAGTAGGATAGTCCTTGATGTTTTGTATGAAATATAAATTAATGCTAGCATATTTGTAATTTTTCCAAAATTTTTAATTATTTATTTTATTGTCCTTGAGTTAATAAAACGGTGAAAGGGGGGAAAAGAAACCTTATTCTAATTTCTATGGGCGTTCAAAGTCAATTATTTACATCGTACCAAAACACAATAAAGTATTTAAGCGATCATTGTGCCTTGTTATGTGATGATCCAATCCAATACTTTGATATTAGAAAAAGGAAAATGATGATTAATTGTTATTAAGAAAACACTCTTTTGAATCATATTAAAACAAGCAGTCAAGAAAAGACAAGACCAATAGGAAAAGAAGAAAAAATTGAAGAATTATTGCTTCATTTGGACAAAGAATATAGACCAATAAGAATTAAACCAAAGTAGAATATTTCAAGTCAAAGTTACATTCAAATGAACCTTCCCTTTACCATTCATATCTAGGGAAGAAAAAAATTTAAGCTGAGAACACTAACCTGTGGAACAAGCCCAGCCATTAGTCAAAAATAAAGAGTGCGATCCGGTGTACTAGATATTTCGTATTCACGCAGAGTTCGGGGGAAGGACGGCACCTCAAAGGGTGATGTAAACAAACTACTTTAATATAAGTATTAATGACTACTTTCACGGCTCAAACACGTGATCTATAGCTTACACGAAAACAACCTTACTGTTATTTCAATGCCCTTTCTAGTAAAAAATATTAGTAGTAATTGTTGGTTGTTCCATATTAGACTAGTATTACTCAAATACCAGGTTCACCCGCAGCCCTATATTGTTTTTCTTTAGCACTAAATGTCTTATTTCTAACGAGTTTTCTCTTTTCTTCTTTTAATGGAAGAAGATACTTTTTAAACTCATTGTAATTAAAATTTGTCCTTTTACATCTGTAAAACACGGATGAGATGTTAGGTATATAAATAAATAAGTCTTAGACCCTAATAATACGTTTTAAAATCGTGTCGGCCTAGGCCCAAAATGAATAATATAATTAGTGGATTGGACTGTTATATATGGTATCAAAATCACTCCGTGCGGAACCTTGTACCATGGTGGAATAAATCTCAACGGTCAATTGAGTTTAGGCGAATTCGACTCTTCCACGCCTTTGAGAAGGAAGTGATAGGGCAAAGGAGATGGTGAGGCAAACCTCAGCGAGAACCCTAAATCTCTAAGGAAGTGTATGTAACACTTCTGAATTCCACATTGACAAAACATTGGAAAGATGTTGGTATAAAAGTAAGTAACGCTTTTTAAAGTGAGTAAAAAGTTTCTAAATAAACAACAATTGTCACGAGATAACTCGTGTTCAAATAACTATTGACACAATTCAATAGTTAAGAGATTACAATTATTACCATTTAGGAACTCATAATATCACTTGAAGTCGAACGAACTACAATGCGATATTAAACTTACTATTGATTTGTCCACTTAGAAAGTTGCATACAAATCACAAGATCATTTGAAAATTTAGTACCAGTTAAACATAGTAAGGTTTAATATGTTGTAATTAGAATTTGTATATAGTCGCCCTTATGTCCCTCCACCTAATAACATAAATATATTTGTTCGCCGCCGTTTGTGTGAAACACACTTAGAAAAGAAAGAAGCAGCTGAGACTTTGAAAAGATTCTTTGTACAGTAGAAAGATATAATTTTGACTATCATTTCTTGATTGAATTAATTTAGTTTCTTTTTTGACTTTTTGGTATATTTCGTACTGCCCAAGTCGTGGCTTATTTGGATATGGATAAGCTTGAGGCTTAGTCTAAACTCTAATATTCATGGGTTGAATATTTTAATGGCTTCAGAAAAGAGATTAAAATGACACTGAAGTGTGTGCGGCACCATATTTTTATTAAAAAAAGAAATTCCATAATATACTACTACTATACAAAACATTAGTTCAAAGGAATCTACAAGATTAGAAATTGGGCTTTTGACGTCTTGTTGGAGTCCAATAAAAAGCCCATTTCCTTAAGCTGGACTATAACCTTTCTCTGTTATCTTCCTCTACACAAAATTAATTGCGTAAAAATGAAACCAGGTAGCCATTCTAAAGGTTTGTTGTTTAGGAATTAGATAATGTATCTTGAATTTTAATTTCTCAAGATAAAAATGTCCATATATATCAAGAAATTAAGATTTTTAGTTTAAATTTTCAGATAAAATAAATACTAATTAATCCCTAAATAGCATCCCTAAGAATTAATGTTTGTGTAATCCCCCTCCCCCCAACCCAATTGCTTGTTCCATGTGTTTTTAGTAAGAAAAAGAAAATTAAAAAGATCCAACACGGGAACATTTTATGGGACAAGAAAATTATAGGATTCTTACTCTATTCCGGTTTATGAAATACCCTTTTTAACCAAACAAAAAAGAAATTGGAACGGTCACGAAATGTTTGCTAATATATTATGATTATGTGCTACTTTTAAGAACTTAAATTCATTTAACTACTCAAAATTTAAATTTTAATGTCATATTTTGTCTACTAAATTAACATCTCATATACAAACTTAATATATTTTTTGACTATTCTAAAAAAACTAAAACCAAATTAAGGTCGAAGTGCAACAATAGCCACTTTTAAGTTCGTTATTTAAAATTTATCCATAATTCATAATGTATTTCAAGATTAGCCAATTCACTCAACTTTCAGGACTAAGTATCCTGAATTTAGATATTCAGGACTTGGTGTCCTGGATTATTGAGCCGCTAATTAGAAATTCAGAATTAAGTGTCCTGAGCTTTGAACTACTAATTTAAAATTCATATGGACACAATTTTCAAACTTTAGGACATGGTGTCCTGAAGTTTGAACTTTGAGGTTTAAACACTAAGACGATGTGTCATGAAATTGAGCGATATTGGCTAATCTTTAAACGTATTGTAAACTATGGATATATTTTAAACATCATGCTTAAAAGTGGCTACCTGGTGTCATTTCCACTCAAGTTAACACTTTAAAAATGTGGGAGCAATTCAAAAATAGCCAGATTTACAAGTGATCATTCAAAAATAGTCACAGTTTCAAAAGTAATAGAAATTTAGCCACTTTTCATGTAAAGATAAATTTGAATGGAAACATTGTTCAACATCCGAAAAATACTGCAGTATATTATACTGGAGTTCCAGCACAACTATACTGGAACTCCAGCGTATTATACTGGAGTTCTAGCATAAATATACTGGAACTCCAGCATAAGTATACTGGAACTCCAGCGCATTATACTGGAGTTTCTAGCATAAATATACTGGAACTCCAGCATAAGTATACTGGAACTCCAACATAATATACTGGAGTTTCAATATAATATACCAGTCCAGCATAATATGCTGGAAGGTCATACACAGGTGCTCCAATCTCCAGTATATTATGCTGAAACTTTCTGCGTGTTGGAGTTCCAGCATAATATGCTGGAAGGTCATACACAGGTGCTCCAATCTCCAGTATATTATGCTGAAACTTTCTGCGTGTTGGAGTTCCAGCATAATATGCTGGAAGTTAATACACATGTGCATCGATCTCCAGTATATTACGCTGGAACTTTCCGTGTTACAGTAAAATAGTGGCTATTTTTTAGTGACTTTGCAAAATGCTAGCTATTTTTAAATGATCATTCCGAAAACTGGCTAGCCCGTGCTATTTTTACAAAAAAAGTAATAATTGAGATAAAGAGAGAATTTTATAGGTCCATAGCAGAAATTATAATATATGGGCCTACATTAATAGAGCCCAACAAGTCAAGTCCATAATCCAGTTCCCTTTACTGTATTCTATTTTTCATATTTTAATTCCGACATTTTTCTTATTCTCCATCTGCCATAATCGTCTTAACAACTGTTCCTGCACTTCTGTGGGCTTCTTCTCCGACAACCAATGTCCGATCCCAGTTCTACAGCTCATATTAAAACTGTAAGCTCAATCTTTCCTTCTTCTCTTATTGAATTTTTGGTAGTAATTATTTTCAGGATCTGTTTGAAAAATGGATACCGAATTTTACAGGTGAGGGTTGTGATTAAAGGGAGAGTACAAGGTGTGTCATATAGGGGTTGGACAGTAGATAATGCGACGGATTTGGGTTTGAGTGGTTGGGTTAGGAACAGAAAAGACGGCACTGTGGAAGCCATGTTTTCAGGTAGTCCTGAGAAGGTTCTAGAAATGGAGCGCCGCTGTTGGGTGGGCCCACCGGCGGGAAAAGTCACCGGCGTGGATATTAAGGGTTGTGATGAAGATCTGGCCCCGGGTTTTGAATGTAGGCTAACTGTTTGATTAATTGCCTTATCCATAAAATTGTGCTGAATTTCATATGTAACAATTTTGTCAAGATCTCTTTAATAGAGTAATTGGGATTCTTCTACTTGAATCGGATATATAATGTATCATTAAATGGTTAATATCATGTTTTCATGAGATTTACTTTCGTTAGTAACCATTTCAGCCACCAAAATGATCTTTTGGTCAATATTAGATTATTTGAATTTCATTAGAATTGAGGGTCCTAAAATATGCTATATTGATTAATTAAAAAGAGAACAGAGATTTAACAATGTAAAGAAAGATTGTTCTCTAATACTCTTCCTTTCTCTAGACAGACCAAAAAGAGCACATCATATTTAGTTGTACGAATCCAACTAGTGACATGAATTACGTATCTTTTTAGCTGCCGTGAGGTCTGTATGACGTAAAATAGGCCCTATATTTTTTGAGAAATGTATAATTTTAACCGTTTCAAAAAATAATAGTAATCGAAAATGTAAATAATTTATATATACAAAAAAATATGCATATTTTATACACCTTTTGATTAAAAAATATATTTAATTAGTCCCGACCAAGCGATCAATCTTATATTTTGCCCGTATTTTTTTCCTCAAAGACATAATCTTCAAGAGGTAAAAAGGTGAAAAGAAGAAGAAAGTAAACATATTCTGTCCGCCAACTTGGCACAAAATAAACCAGACATCTCACGAGAGGTAGGTTTTGGTCCTCCTCTTTTTGATTTTCTCGATAAATAAAATTATCTAATTAGATCTATATACTAGTAACTAGTGTTTGACAGTAAAAACTTACTTGCGTAACTAAAATTAACAAAGAAATTATTAATAAATAAAGATACTCCGTAAGTAACTTTTATGCATGTATTTATCATGATATTTATTTTTCACTTTAGTGTTAATTGCTACTACTAAATTATTTAATTTGATGTAAATATCAAATATTTATCGTAATTGGTTACTCAATAACAGCACTTGAATTATTTCACAAATATAACTTTTAATTATACATATATTATATATTTGTTCGTTACTTCTTTTTTCTTGGATGCGCGACTGACTATACAGTATAAAAAGGGTAATTTGCACAAATATGATTCTTCGGTGTTACTATTAATTTTTTGACTCTACTTGTCGGGCATTTGCATCTATACCCGCTTTTTGTGTCACGTTTTAACTTGTGTTCGCTTTGCAAAAAAAATTGCAAGTGTACCCGCTTTTTCACATAACTTCAGCATACGGCGTTGAAGTAGCAAATGCAATCACGCAAAACTTCAGCATTCTAGCAGACGGGCCTGAAGTAGCAAGTGTGCTGAAGTTTTTGTTTGTAATTGATGAACTTAAGCATAGTAGCTGAAGTTTTGTTCTCTAATTGCTGAAGTTTTTCTTTAACTTGTGCACGTCTTAACGCGAAGCTTTTGTTTGTAATATCTGAAGTTTTTGTTTTTGTAACTGGTGAGAGCTGAAGTTCTTGTTTTGTAATGCGAACTTCAGCTCTAGAGCTGAAGTTTTTGTTTTGTAACTCGGGATTCAGCTCTAGAGCTGAAGTAGCTGAAGTTTTATTCTCTATTTGCTGAAGTTTTTGTTTAACTTGTGCACGTTTTAACGCAAAGCTTGTTTGTAATTGCTGAAGTTTTTGATTTTGTAACTTGCGAGTTTTTGTTTTGTAACTGGCGAAATTTTTGTTTTTGTAACTAGCGAACTTCAGCTCTAGAGCTGAAGTTTTTGTTTTGTCACTGGCAAACTTCAGCTCTGATAAACATATTTATGGCAATCATCCCATGAACTGAAGTTCCATAGCAGCACCAACAACAACAGAAGAAGAAAAAAAGAAGAAGAAGAAGGAGAAGAAGAAGAAGAAGAAGAAGAAAATGAAGGAGGAGAAGGAGGAGGAGAAATGAGGCTGAAGTTATTTAAAAAGTGGGTACAAGTTAAAAGTTTTTAAAAAAATGGGTATAGGTTAAATGGGGACAAACAAATAGGGTGCCCCGTGCAATTTTTACCTACTTGCCTCATGGTCAGAACTTCAAGTTGAATATCTGTTGCTCTTCTCTCGGCCCATCAGCAACACTTTTGACTTTGACCTTTGTGAGCATGTAATTTTTAACCTACTATATGTTCCTACAAAATTTAATAAATTAATTAATGATTATAGACCTTGTTGAATTTCAATATCTGTGTGTGAATTATCTACATTACATAAGTCACAATTTGTCTTTTAAAATTCATAAATGACTTAAAGTCGCATGATTCGGTGCATGACTTCAATCATTTTTATTACGGAAAATCATTCTCTAAATAATCACATTTTTTAACTAGAAATTTCAACCTTTAATTTACTCAGTAATTAAAATTTAAACTAGAGTTAATCAATATATTACTTGTGATCGATTGAAATAAATAACAACAAAAATGTTGATTATTTGACACAATGTAGATTTAATGATTAATTCATTCATTTTTTCCTAACAAAATTGTGAAATTTGTTCCTTAAATGATATGAGTGTTAAATCAAATGTTATTACTCTTAATTAATTTATAACTATACAAAAATTAAGTTAGAATTAATCACTACATTTTTTTTAATAAGTGTTAGAGTTAAAATAGGTTTAAAATCGGACTTGGGCCAAATTACCCAGGCCCAAACTCCTTTCTCCCTAACACCAGACAACCCAGGCCCAAAACCCATAGCCAACCCGGCCTGCCCCTACACTACCCAAACGACGCCGTTTAGCTTTCCTTTCACCTCAGCCGTTGGATAATTTTGATCCAACGGTCCGAAACTAAACCCTAATAAAGTATTTAACTGTTTCAAACACCCCCTACCCCAGTTCACTTCAAAGTCTTACACCCCATTTCCTCCATCCGTCTCTCTCTCTCTCCTANCCACCCAGTTAAGAGTAATTTCGGATCTAGGAAACAGTCAAAACCCTAGAACATGCAGAAGATGATCCCAAGCGACTCTGTGACTCAAACTTACATGAGTCGATGGTTCTCGACGAGAGCCGTCGATTCATGTGAGTAAGAGTCACTTTTGGAGGTCGCCGTAGTCCGGCCAAACTCCGGCTAGTTGCCGTAGTTCGTCCAAACCCGTCAAACTGGTATCCTTCACTTCCTTTCTGTTGTTTCTTGATCGATAGCATAAATAGGCCTTAGTTATTCACTGTCTTCCTTTGATTTATTTTTCTTCTTCTTTGATCTGTTCATATTTTTCATTGTTTAGTAAGTCCCAAATGCATTTAGTTTAGGTTTTTTTTTATCACCATTTTTTGTATGATTTAACTGTT